>CM061069.1:49128306-49386928 GCA_030762895.1 Sophora flavescens
GGCAAGCATACTATTGTTTCTTAGATGGTTATTCGGGCTATAACCAAATTGCGGTTAACCCGGAAGACCAAGAGAAAACTGCTTTCACATGCCCGTTTGGAGTTTTTGCCTATCGGAAGATGCCTTTCGGTCTTTGCAATGCGCTCAGCGACATTTCAAAGGTGCATGCTTTCTATTTTTTCGATATGGTAGAAAAGTATATTGAGGTTTTTATGGATGATTTCTCTGTTTTTGGTTCCTCATATGATAACCGTTTGGCTAACTCACCTTTGTGTTAAAAGGTGCATGGACACCAATTTAGTCTTAAATTGGGAGAAGTGTCATTTCATGGTGCAGGAAGGTATTGTGCTTGGGCACAAAATTTCAGCAAAAGGAATCGAAGTAGATAAATCAAAGATTGAGGTGATTGAGAAACTACCTCCACCAAGTGAATGTCAAAGGTGTGAGGAGTTTCCTTGGGCATGCAGGTTTCTACCATGCGGTTCATCAAGGACTTTTCAAGGATAGCCAAGCCGCTGTGTAACCTTTTGAATAGGGACACCCCATTCTTGTTTGATAATGATTGTCTTAATTCATTTCAAATTTTGAAAGATAAGTTGATCACAGCCCCCATTCTTATTGCACCCAACTGGGAGTCACCATTTGAATTAATGTGTGATGCCAGTGACTACGCAGTTGGGGCAGTTTTGGGGCAAAGAAGGGACAAATTTTTCCATGCCATTCACTATGCCAGCAAGGTCCTCAATGAGAACCAAATCAACTATGCAACAACTGAAAAAGAGTTGCTAGCCATAGTGTTTGCTTTGGAAAAATTTCGTTCATACTTGATTGGGTCACAAGTCACCGTTTATACTGATCATGCTGCAATCAAATATCTGTTGACTAAATTAGATTCTAAACCACGCCTCATAAGGTGGATTCTATTGCTGCAGGAATTTGATTTAGTCGTCAAGGACAAAAAGGGCAGCGAGAATGTAGTGGCTGACCATTTATCTCGGCTTGTGAATAAAGAAGTGGCTGCTAAAGAGAAGGACATTCGGGATGAGTTTCCGGATGAGGCCTTATTGTTAGTACATGAAAGACCATGGTTTGCCGACATGGCAAACTTCAAGGCAGCCAACATTGTCCCGCAGCACCTCACTTGGCAACAAAGGAAAAAGTTCTTCCGGGATGCCAACCAATTCATGTGGGATGACCCATTTCTATTCAAGGTTGGTCCGGATGGCTTATGGAGGAGGTGTGTGAGCCAAGAAGAAGTAAGGAAAATTTCTGTGGCATTGCCATAATTCCCCATATGGTGGACATTACAATGGGGATAGGACACCGCCAAGGTCCTCCAACTGGGTTCTTTTGGCCATCAATATTCAAGGACTCTTTCAATCATGTGAAGAGTTGTGACAAATGCCAGAGGACCGGGAACATTTCAAGGAGGGATGAGATGCCACGCAGAATATATTGGAAGTTGAGGTGTTTGACTGCTGGGGCATCGATTTTATGGGTCCACTACCACCTTCATTCTCCAATCAATATATCTTGGTGGCGGTGGACTATGTGTCCAAATGGGTGGAGGCAATTGCAACACGGAAGAATGATGCCCAAACAAGTGGTCAAGTTTATCAAGAAGAATATCTTTGCCCTGGTTCGGTGTCCCACGGGTTCTTATCGGTGATGGAGGATCCCACTTCGCAATTCACAATCGGGAAATGTTACGGCAAAATATGATGTGAGGCATAAGGTGGCATCCCCATATCATCCGCAAAACAAATGGACAAGCGGAGGTCTCCAACAGGGGAGATTAAGAGAATTTTGGAGAAAATCGTGGCCACCTCAAGGAAAGATTGGGCCAAGAAGCTTGATGATGCCTTGTGGGCCTACCTGACTGCATCAAGACTTCCGTGGGGTTATCCCCATTTCAGATGGTGTATGGAAGGGCATGTCATCTGCCCGTAGAGTTGGAGCATCGAGCCTTTTGGGCAATCAAGTTCTTAAATTTTGATGCTACTCGGCGGGTGAGAAAAGAGTGAATCACTGCATGAGTTAGAGGAGATGCGCCTTCATGCATATGAGAATGCAGCCATTTACAAGCAGCGAGTCAAGACCTACCACGACAAGAAGATCGTGATGAAAACATTTCGTAGGGACAACAAGTGTTACTTGTTCAATTCCCTACTGAGATTGTTTCCGGCAAGTCAAGTCTAAATGGTCAGGACCGTTCATTGTCAAGGAAGTTTCACCTCATGGAGCTGTGGAAGTGGAGGATCCTAGTTCCAAAAGGACCTTCAAAGTCAATGGCCAAAGACTTAAGGCCTACTTGGGTGGTGACGTCGAAAGATTGATATCAGTTGTACGCCTTCATGATCCTTGAAGTCATCCACCCGTCAAGCTAGTGACGTTAAAGAAGCGCTTATTGGGAGGCAACCCAAGTTTCTCTTCATTTTCCTTTTCTTTCTTTGAATTTGCCCTCTTGAATCATTTGAGATAATCAAGAGGAAAATATCCTAGGATAAGCTTGTTAAGTGTTTCATTCAAAAAAAAAAAAAAAAAAAAAAATCGGATATATCATTCCAGCTTCAAGGAGTTTCAGCACCTCCTTCTTCACCACTTCTTTCATTGTGGGATTAAGCCTCCGCTGTGGCTGGACCACTGGTTTAAATTCAGCCTCCATCATGATATTGTGCATGCAAAACGTGGGGCTGATACCTTTCAAGTCGGAAATGGACCATCCAATAGCTGTCTTATGTTCTCTAAGCACCCTTACAAGTTTTTCCTCCTCTAATTGGGACAATTCATTACTCACTATCACAGGGTTTTCATCATTCACACCCAAAAACACATATTTTAAGTGGGGAGGTAGGGGCTTAAGTTCTAGTTGGAGCTTCTCTTGGACTGCATCCTCCTTGAGCTCTTCCTTCACAGTGTTGACAAGCAAGTTGCTTAGGGTTGGGCTTCCGGATCATACAAACATTCTTCTAACTCTTCCTCCTCTATCTCATCAAGATTTTCAATAGAATTCACAAGTACCTTCTCAAGAATAGAGGAGTGGTGCTGATGTGCACATGCTTCCTTAGCCACCATATCTACCATGTCCATGCGGAAACAGTTTTCTCCATCACTAGGGCGATGCATAGCTTCGAATACGTTGAAGGTAACCTCTTCTGCTCTTGCACTGAGCCGAAGCTGGCCTTTTTGCACATCTATCAAGGCTCGACCAGTTGCTAGAAAAGGTCTCCCCAAAATAAGTGGAACTTCTGCATCCTCCTCCATGTCCAAGATCACAAAATCTCTTTGGGAAGATAAACCCGTCCACTTTAACCAAGACATCTTCTAAAATACCATAAGGACGCTTGATTGATCTATCGCCTAGTTGCAAAGCCATCCTTGTTGGTTTTACCTCTCCACCTCCAAGCTTGTTCAAGATTGAAAGCGGCATCAAGTTGATACTCGCTCCCAAGTCACATAAGGCCTTTCCAATATCAACACTCCCAATAGTGCAAGGAATTGTGAAACTACGGGATCTTTGAGCTTTGGAGGTAGCTTCCTTTGAAGTATTGCACTCGCACTCTTCGATTAAGGCAACAGTCTCGCCTTCTTTAAACTTTCTTTTCTTTGTGAGCAACTCCTTCATAAATTTTGCATAAGTGGGCATCTGCTCAAGTGCTTGCCAAGAAAAGGTATGTTGATCTCAGAACCGCTTGAAGATATCCAGAAACTTGGCAAATTGTTCTTCTTTCTCCTTTTTCTTAGTCAAATGAGGGTATGGCAACTTCACATAAGATTGGATCACTTGAGGCTTACCTACATCTTTCAAAATCTGACTCTTGGTCTTCCTCAATATTGAATTCTCATCCACTAGCTTCTCCCTCTTGTCTTGTTCACGGCCCTTTTCTTCCTCCTCAACTACAACATCTTTACCTGTTTCTTCACTCAGTTCAGTATTTTCAGCATTCAATTCTGATTCTTCAGCCTCTCTCTGACTTTTCCCAAAAGGCTCACCACTTTCTTGCTCTAGCCTTTTACCACTCCTCAACACAATAACCTTGCAATGTTCTTTAGGATTTGGCTGAGTGTTTCCTGAAAAAATCTGCTGGATTGTTCGCTAGTTGCTTTGCAACCGCCCAACTTGAACTTCCAGATTTTTTATAGATGCATCGGTGTTCTTTTGGTTTGAAATGGACACCTGCATGAATTGATTAAGAGTGTTTTCCAGGGTAGAAATCCGGTCTTGAGGTGGTGGTGTGGGTTGAGGTTTGCTTGTTTGACCGGCATCTTGCTTCCAACCAAAATTTGGGTGATTCCTCCACCCTTGATTGTAGTTGTTAGAGAATTGGTTGTTGCCTGGCCGCCCATAGTTCCCCATATAATTGGCTTCCTCATGGGAACTAGGCGTGGCCTCACATCGTCCATTATCATGATCACCTCCCACGTAAATCACATCTCATTACCCGTTGTGGTGGCATGGCCGTCCCTTGAACAGTTTGGAGTTGTTGTGGGAGTTGAGCTAGTTGCTTGGTGAGTGACTCAAGTTGTTGTGTCATAATCTTATTTTTGAGCCAACAAAGTGCAGTTTGGGAATCTAACTCCAACATTCCCCTTCTTGATGTGGGACCGATCATGATGCATCAAATAATCATTTGATGCCATAGCCTCTATCGGAACCAATGCTTCCTCTCATTGTCTTTGTATTCATGGAACCTCCACTGAGGCATCCAACATGTACCTGGTTGACGGCCTCAATCCATTACAGAATGTTTGCATCCGAGTGAGATCATCAAAACCATGATTTGGACATCTCCCCGAGTAAGCCTTTGAATCTGTCCCAGGCCATGTGAGAGCCTCACCTTCTTGTTGAGCAAAGCTTATAATGTCACCCCTTGTCTTGACAAATCTTGAAGTGGGGAAGAACCTTGCTAGAAATTTTGCTTCTAGGTTATTCCAAGTAGTGAAACTCCCCCTTGGTTGTGATTGGAGCCAAGACTTGGCTCTATCTCTTAAAGAAAAAGGGAACAACCTCAGGCGAATTGCATCATCGGAGGCACCATTTATCTTCATCGGATCGCACAACTCTAGGAAGTTGGACACATGACTGTTAGGATCTTCCTTCTCCAACCCAGCAAACTGACTTTGTGAAACCATATTGATGAGAGTTGGCTTGATTTCAAAATTGTTGCAGTTCACTGGAGGTCTCACTATGCTAGTGACATGCCGGTTGGTATTTGTATTGGCATAGTCACCAAGTGTCCTCCGGGGTGGAGTATCTTCACCATTGCCTTCCATCCTGAGTTCTTCTTGATAAATTTGAGTGGTGGATGCCTCTTGTGCTTCTCCCTGTTGTCTTGACAAATTCCGCTGTCTTGCTTGCTTCCTATTCGCCCTAGCTGACCTTTCAATTTCTGGGTCGTAGAGGAGGTGGTCAACTGGGACAGTACCTCGCATACACAAACAGTCTAGCAAACAAGAGTGTTAGCAGTAAAGGTTAGCACGCAACAGCTCCACACCCGAAAATCACAAAGAGAAAGCGTAAGAAAAAGAGATTATAATCAAACGAAGCAATGCAAAAAAAATGACAAAGCAAAAACAGGATAGAAAATTACCGCAGAAAAACAGATTATAACAGAAAATTGTTTTGCCTAAATTAGTAACCGAAATGGATATGCTAATATTGAGACGGTCCCCAAGAACGCGCCAAAAACTTGTTGACGAAACTGGGCAAGTATACCACGGTCGTGCAAGTAATACTTGGTAAGACCGGTTTATCGTATCCACTGGGACTACTACAAGTACTAACACTTACCAAACCAATTACTATCTAAGCAGATTGTTGGATTGAAGAGAGTTCTAAACTCACAAAAGCTAGAACTAACAAAGATAAGAAAAACAAACTCTTTTTGTAATTTTCTCAAACACTTGGAAGGCAATAACAGATAGTTTTCAGATATGATGAACAATGTTGGGATTAGACTTCACTAAACCTTAGCCTCATGCAATACTAAGACTACAAATCCAGTTTATGCTTCAAATATTAAAATCAACCCACAAAATTACTCAAGCCCTGATTCCTCAGATGACAAGAGCCTAAATCCATTAATAGACCCTAATTCCTTAGGTGGCCTAGATTAATGAACTTGCGTTAAGATAAAGGATTATGTGATTACTAGTAAATCAAACCCTATTCCTAGATGTAAGACTTACTAGGTGAATAATTCCAGTTCTGGTTTTAATACGAATTTTCCAATTGCATATCAAAACACTAATCAAGTTATGGGGGTGCTAGCCACAACAAGCATTAAGCAGAGGAATTTAAACACTAATATGAAGGCATAAACATAGATTCATACATCAAAGCAGATACATGATGTTCAGGTTTAGCTACATCCAATCCCAACAAAAAGGGATTTAGTTACTCATAGAGAGAAACAAATCCAAAACAAAAGAAATACAGATGAAAAAGGTAAGGGACTCCATGGGCTCTCCACAAAGAGCCTCTAGCTCCAAATTAGGTTAAAATTCTGATTCTCGAGAAGTGGTCCTTTCTATTCTCGCCCTTTGGTCTCTTTTATAGGTCGGAGAACTTGCCGGCCACGGCCGTGATGGCCATCACGCCAGGCCGTGATAGGTTCTCGCCAGGGATACGCTTCAACTTCTACTCTGTCACGGCCGTGACACTCATCACGGCCAGTGCCGTGATGTCTCTCGCTCGGGAAACGCTTCAACTTCTCCTCTGTCCACGGCAGTGACATTAATCACGCCAGGCCGTGACCAATTCTGTCTGGTTGTCACGGCCGTAGTGATGCTTATCACAGGCAAGCCGTGATTCTTCCGACTTTTGCTCCCTTCTCGCTCTCGCTTGACCACTACCGTGATGGTCATCACGGCCAGCCAGCCGTGATGCTCTCTCGCCCGGGTCCTTTTCTGCACTTTTGAGACTCTGTCTTCCTCCAAGCTCCGTCATGGCTATTCTGAGCATTTTTCTTTGAATTCCTGCAAAACAACACACAAAACCAACCTCACCCGTTCCAAGGGAAAATCTAACAAAATAAACTAAATAACGCCTAATCTATATGAAATATGCATGCAAAAGTGTACAGCAAACATCATGTAAAATCACACTATCAATAACGTCTTCTTGTCTCCATCATTACATTACATAAACAGAAACCTCATTTTACATATGAGGGGAGTGAGATGAGAAAAGAATATACATATGGAATATAAGAGAAAGGCACGGCACGCAGGCCGTATTTCAAAATATAAACCAAAAGATTAAAGGACTAAGGCCATAACCATTCACCATACATTCGCAAATAAATAGTAACAACCAATAATAATACACAATTATTATTATTATTATTATTAATTAGAGATTTCAAAATCTGAATTTTGAAAACATAACATCTATATAATAAATCACATTTATTGTAATTGATGTTACTAGAAATCACATTTATTGTAATTGATGTTACTATAAATCACATTTATTGTAATTGATGTTGTTATTAAATGGTGACATAAAAGATTTCAAAATTGAATTTTGAAATAACACACTACGCAGAGGTAGCACGGCGGCTAGGGCTTCAACCTCTCAACCATAAAATCGCAAGGCCCGTGAACACTTCAAGTTGCAAGGGACGGCGGCTATGGTTTCAACCCTTGGAACCTCAGCCGCAAGAACATGAACTTTTCATGTCTGACACCCTTTAACGCCTCCAACAGAGAACTGAAACCAATCATGTTTAACATCAACACTTGACGCCATCTCAGAACATAATAAGGATTCCAGAACCAATGTACATATCACATATATATACATAAACATGCTATAGACGCATATATCATATACATACGAAAATTACAGAAACAAGGTTTCGCAAAAACGGATGCAAACGATTTTCAGAAAACAATTTTCAAAAAAACGATTCACATTATTAACATGTTATCATACATAACAGGTAAACCACGTAACAGAATCATGGTTTCGCAAGCGGCTCTGATATCACTGTTGGGAATTTGCGTATAAAACAAAATAACGTAGCGGAAAAAATTCCCATCAAAGGATCCTTGCGAATGGTCACGATTCATGGTTAGAAGATTTACCTCTTGAAGCGATGAGAATTGATTGAAATCGTCTATCACGAACACCGCACGAACGGTGTCTCTAAGGTATCCACACGAGCAGATCCCGTGAACGTCCAACGTCACGAACACGAAGCGTCTCTGCCTCACAGTGCTAGCTTCGAAAACCGAGACCTGCTGCTCACTGACACTCTCTATGTGCGGCTAGGGTAAAAACCGTGTGGGCACAATAGCTTAAGTGGTCTACTTATAGTAGCACCTCCTTAAGTGAGTTAGTGAGCAGCGTTTGACCTAAGCCCCATGTACAATGCGCTAGGCCCAATAAAAGAGTCCAACTCTCCTTTTAATACTTCTTTTGATCCGCTCTTATGTGTGTGACCCTATAGGTTCCCAAAACGTTAGTAGTAATATTAAATCCCATTTAATATTACAAACAAAGGATGTGATATCTAGCAATACATCACTGCCACCTAAGTAGTGAGAAAGTCAGTGATTTGATGAAACCTTTCTATGACAAATATTCATGTGCATTATTATCCCTTTGTCCATATATCTATATTGAACACAAGACATAGAATGTGTCACCTTTGTATGGTTCAATATCATGTTCCCTGATACCCGAGTAGACTTAACAACAAATGAGGTCAATATCTCATATTGACTCATTTCATCACGGCCATGCATTTTACAGTCTCACTCTATCAGGGGGCCCACAGATATTACTCCTGTTATGTAGGAGGGACAAATTCCATCTAGGTCACTCACATCCCTCTGCATGGCTCGTGGTATGCCCAATGACCGTCTTTATAAGCATCCTATTACAGATGACGTTTGATGATATTAAAGCACACGACTCCTCATATAGGGATCGTAGCGATTTCAGGTCGAAGGATTGCATACACCATTGTCACTATGAGAACTACTTATGACACTCACATAACGCTCCATGTAGTGTTCTCATGGTGGGTCAATCCAGTACATCATTACTCTAATGTGTACCTATGTGGCGACTCGATATCTCATATCCATGACCTGTGAGATATGGTCATCTGTCTGCACACATAATAGTCTCAATGTATTATTATTGTCCTTATTAATAAAATACTTGACTACGGATATTTAAGAATAGGATTTCATTGTTCAATAGTGTCTCACGATCAAGTCATGTACTTGATATTCTATTAAACTGAAATTTCTATTCTAAGGACTTTATTATGTTTAAACAAGTAAAACAATAAACTGGAATGCCTCATATCACATATATATATATATATATATATATATATATATATAATGGCAAGATACAAATGTAAGTCTAAGAAATACACTGGCCTCTAGGGATTACACTAACACAGTGTCACGGCCTGGGCGTGATGGTTGCTGACTTTGTTTCTCCTTCCTTCTTACCCCGAAAACACTTAGCAAGCCTATTAACAAATCTCTTGATCTTCTCAAATTATTCAAGAGTTGAAATCAAAACAATGGAAATGGAAAAGAAACATGGGTTGCCTCCCAATAAGCGCTTCTTTAACGTCACTAGCTTGACCGGTGATGACCTCTAAGGGGGTGTTTTAAGAGGGATGGAGACTGCTTGACGATCAAAGTCTCCTCCAAGGTAGTGCTTGAGCCTTTTTCCATTAACAGTGAAAGTGTCTCCAGATGATGGATCTTCCAATTCAACTGCACCAAATGGGGAAACTGACTTGACATAGAATGGACCCGACCACCTTGATCTCAGCTTGCCCAGAAATAGCTTGAGACGTGAGTTAAAGAGCAAAACTAATTGGCCTTCTTCAAATTGCTTGGGAAGAATGTACTTATCATGCCAAAACTTTGTCCTTTCCTTGTAGATTCTTGCACTCTCATATGCCAAGAGTCGGAATTCATCCAACTCATTCAATTGCAGCAGTCTCTTGTCCATAGCCAGCTTAGTATCAAAGTTTAATGCCTTCACTACCCAAAAAGCACGATGTTGGAGCTCTACCGGAAGGTGACATGATTTTCCAAACACTAATTGGTAAGGTGACATACCAATAGGTGTTTTATATGCAGTCTGATAGGCCCAAAGTGCATCATCCAGTTTCTTTGCCCAATCCTTCCTAGCATTGTTCATTGTTTTCTCCAGGATCCTCTTCAATTCCCGATTGGACAACTCCACTTGCCCACTGGTTTGCGGGTGGTATGGTGTGGCAACTTTATGATTCACCCCAAACTTGGCAAGCACCGCATTGAACTCCTTGTTGCAAAAATGAGTACCCCCATCACTAATGATGGGAAAGGACCCATGAAGTCGATCCCCCACACATCAAAGAGCTCTACCTCTAAAACACCCTTCAAGGGCATCTAATTTCTCCTGGATATACTACCGGTTCTCTGACACTTGTCACATTTCATCACCCAAGCTCTAGTGTCTTTAAAAATGGTGGGCCAAAATAACCCGCTTTACAAGATCTTCATGGCGGTTCTCTCACCACCAAAGTGTCCTCCATAGGGTGAGTTGTGACAATGAGTCAACACCCCATCAACCTCTTCTTCCGGAATACATCTTCTCAGAATTCCATCCGAACCTCTTTTGAAAAGGTAAGGCTCATCCCATACATAGTATTTAGCATAATGGATGAGCTTCTTCCTTTGTTGTGCATTGAAGTCCTTCAGAATCTTGTTTGCTGCCTTATAATTTGCAATGTTCGCAAACCAAGGTGCCACTTGCACCAAAAACAACCTTTCATCCGGAAATTCTTATTGAATTGGTAGCTCAGCTTTTGCTTGAACGTCTGCTTGTGGAAGCCTAGACAAATGGTCGGCTACCATATTCTCCACTCCTTTCTTGTCCTTTATATCTAAATCAAATTCCTGGAGCAGTAGTACCCACCGAATGAGCCTTGGCTTGGCATCCTGTTTAGTCATGAGATACTTCAAAGCAAAATGATCAGTGTAGACAGTAGTTTTAGAGCCAATCAAGTAAGATCTAAACTTATCAAATGCAAACACCACAGCAAGCAGTTCTTTTTTCAGTCGTGGTATAATTCAATTGAGCATCATTCAGCACACGGCTGGCATAGCAGATAACATGCATCACTTTATTTTTCCTTTGACCCAAAATGGCTCCCACCGCATAGTCGCTTGCATCACACATTAACTCAAATGGTAAACTCCAATCTGGAGGTGCAATGACCGGTGCAGTGGTGAGTTTTTCCTTTAAAAGCTGAAAAGCATGCATGCAATCATCATCAAATACAAAAGGAGTATCAACTACTAAGAGCTTGCATAAGGGTTTCACAATCTTTGAAAAGTCTTTTATAAATCTTCTATAGAAACCCGCATGCCCCGAGAAGCTTCTAACACCTTTTACATTTATGGGAGGGGGAAGTTTTTCAATCACTTCAACTTTTGCCTTATCAACTTCTATCCCCCATGATGATATATTATGACCAATAACTATACCTTCTCTAACCATAAAATGGCATTTTTCCCAATTTAAAACAAGGTTAGTTTCTTGGCATCTTTTCAAGACACATGCAAGATTTTTCAGACAATCATCAAAAAAGTTACCAAACACAGGAAAATTATCCATAAATACCTCAATGAATTTTTCAGTCATATCAGAGAATATGGAAAGCATGCACCTTTGAAAAGTGGTGGGTGCATTACACAACCCGAATGGCATCCTACGGTATGCATAGATGCCATAGGGACAAGTAAAGGCAGTCTTCTCTTGGTCCTTCGGGTCAACCACAATCTGGTTATACCCTGAGTATCCATCAAGGAAGCAATAAAAGGCATGGCCCGCCAACCTCTCTAACATCTGATCAATGAAGGACAAGGGAAAATGATCTTTTCTGGTGGCCTCATTCAATCTTCTGTAATCAATACATACTCTCCATCCAGAAACGGTCCTTGAGGGGATGAGTTCATTTTTATCATTTGCAACCACCGTCATCCCCCTTTTCTTAGGAACAACTTGGACCGGACTCACCCATGGACTATCGGAGATTGGATAGATTATACCCGCATCCAAAAGCTTCACAACCTCCTTCCTTACAACTTCTTTCATGTTTGGGTTGAGTCTTCTTTGGGGCTGTCTAACCGGCTTGAAGTTTTCCTCCAAAAGGATTTTGTGCATAAAAAATGAGGGACTTATCCCTTTCAAGTCGGACATAGACCACCCAATTGCAAATTTGTGCTCCCTAAGCACCCTTAACAGCTTCTCTTCCTCCAAAGAGTTCAATCCGCTACTAATGATCACCGGGAATGAAGAATTCACCCCAAGGAAAGCATAACGGAGATGGGATGGAAGTTCTTTCAACTCTAGCACAGGTGGTTCGAGGGTCTTCAATCCGCACATCCTCCACAACTTTGTCTTCATCATTATTCACAACCAGAGAAGCCTCAAGGGATTTAACCATGAAATCAACTTCTTCTGCACATACCTCTTCTTCTACATCCTCCACCATAAGAGCCGCTTCCAATGAATCTTCGAAAGTTTGTTGCACACTCTTGTCAGTCAATGAATCAACAAGGTCCACACTCATACATGTATCTTTGTCGCTTGGATGTCTCATTGCTTCAAAAAAATTGAAAGTGACCTTTTCATCTTGGACTCTAAGCACCAACTCCCCTTGATTTACATCGATCAAAGCTCTACCCGTGGCTAGGAATGGTCTTCCAAGAATTAACGGAGTCTCACTATCTTCCGCTATATCCAACACCACAAAATCTGCCGGAAAGATGAATTTATCCACTTTAACCAATAAATCCTCCACTACACCATAAGGGTAAGTAATGGAACGATCCGCCAATTGGAGAGAAATTCCGGTTGGCTTGACTTCACCAATTCCCAGCTTCTTGAAAATGGAGAGAGGCATAAGGTTGATACTTGCACCAAGATCACATAAGGCCCTTCCAATATTCAAACGACCAATAGTACATGGGATAGTAAAGCTACCTGGATCCTTCATCTTCACCGGTAACTTCCTTTGGAGTATGGCACTACATTCTTCAGTGAGCATGACCATCTCCTACTTCCACTTCCTCTTGTTAGTAAGAATCTCCTTCATAAACTTGGCATAGGAAGGCATTTGTTGAAGAGCTTCGACAAAAGGGATGTTAATCTGCAACTTTTTGAACACATCCAAGAACTTAGAGAATTGTTGATCCTTTGCCTCCTTCTTCAACCTTTGAGGATAGGGTATCTTGAAATACGATGGAAACTCCTTAGGATTGTCAACTTCTTCAAGAATTTGTCTTTTAGTCTTCTTTCTTGCAAACTCTTCATCAACCAGTTTTTCCCTCTGTGGATTTTCAACTTCAACAACAATAGGACTAGATGTAGTGGCTTAGGAAGTCTCGGGTTCTTCATTGATTACATCTTCAACAGTCACTTCATCAACTCCCTCACCAATTGTCTTTTCTTCTCTTTCTTTTTCATGTGGAACTAGCACTTTCCCGCTTCTTGTAGTAATTGCCTTGCAATCCTCCCTTGGATTTTTCTCGGTATCTCCCGGCAATTGTCCTTGAGGTCTCTCCGTCATTTGCTTGCCAATTGGCCTATTTGGTGTTCCAGATTCTTGATGGAGGCATTATGATTCTTCATATTGTCTTGAGTTGCTTGCATGAATTGGGCTAGAATATTCTCCAATTTGCTTGAATTCTCTTGAGGAGGCTTTGCTTGAGAACTTGAGCCTTGCCCTTGTCTCCAACCAAAGTTAGGATGGCTACGCCACCCCGGATTGTAGGTGTTAGAGAAAGGATCATGCTTAGGCCCTTGGTTTCCCATGTAATTCACTTCTTCTTGCCCAGAACTTCCAACCACATTAATCTCACAATTGCCATTTGCATGGTTACCTCCACAGAAATCACACACTGAGGCAGCTTGAGCTTGGACCGCTTGTAATTGAGAATTCTGCAGCTGAACGGACCCAAATTGCTTGATAAGGATGGCTATTTGCGCCTTAAGAGCACCAATTTCATCAAGCTCCAAAACACCTCTCTTGACCAATGATCGAGAACTAGGCATTTGATAATCATTATTGGCCATAGTTTCAATCAAGTCCTTAGCTTCATCGGGTGTCTTTTGGCTCAATGATCCACCTGCAGCCGCTTCAATCATGCTTCTAGAATTTCGATTGAGCCCATTGACAAAGGTTGCAACTTGTTGCCATGTTTCCAACTCATGATTTGGGCGAGCGATGAGCAAGGATTTGAACCTCTCCCATGCTTCATAAAGTGATTCACCATCCTTCTGTGCAAAAGCATTAATCTCCGATCTCAACTTGATCATTCTTGATGGAGGGAAGAAACGCGATAAGAACTTGCTCACCAAATCATTCCAAGTAATGATGCTCCCATGAGGATGGGATTGAAGCCATGCCTTAGCTCTGTCCCTCAAAGAGAAAGGGAAAAGCCTTAAACGAATAGCCTCATCGGAAGCTCCATTTAGCTTGATAGTATCACATAGCTCAATAAATGTGCCAATGTGAGAATGAGGGTCTTCACTTTCCAAACCTCCAAACTGGTTTTGCTGCACAAGATTGAGAAGTGATGCCTTGATTTCAAAATTGTTGCAAGCCACTGCAGGTCTAACGATTGGAGTTCCACATCTATTGACTTTAGGGGAAGTATAATCCCCCATTGTCCTCCTTGGAGCATTGTCTTCAGCCATGGTGACTGTTGCTACTTCAACTTGTGGTTCTTGCACACTTAGTAACTCAGCTTGTGGTTCTTGTACTGTAGAGGATGCTTCCCCTCTGTTCTGTCTTGCCTTGGCTTCCCTTCTATTCTTTCTACAAAGCCTCTCGATCTCAGGGTCGAATTGAAGTTCACCTGGGCCAATTGTACCTCGCATACAAGGAACAAACAGAGCAGAATAGAAAACCAGAAAAACAACCATAGAACAGCAACGAGACAGCACGTACAAGCTAAGCTACAAATGGGCAATTATGCAGCTTCAATGAAAACAGAAAAAAAACAGAAGAAAACAGAGAATACAGCAGGAAAACAGAAAACATAAAAGAAAAACAACAGTAGGAAAACAATGAAAAATGCCTAAATTAGGAGTCCCCTTTGGTACTCGTGATATTGGCACACCGATCCCCGGCAACGGCGCCAAAAACTTGATACGATCTCGGCAAGTGTACCGGGTCGTTGCAAGTAATAAATCGGTAAGAACCGGATATCGTTCTCAGGGATCGTGGACAAGTACCACTTCGCAAATTGGACTACTATCTAGGCGATCGTGTTTGGATGGAAGGTAGCTCTAACATGTAACGAAACAAACAAGAATAAAATGTTTTTGTTCTTTTAGGTATTTTATCAAACACTTAATAGGCAAACAGAGATGTGATCAACAAATGGATAGAATTGTTAGGGTTAGACTAGGCTAATCCTCCCTTGGTTGCTATGAAATGGTAAATAACACAATTCCTAATTCAATTATGACAATCAAATCTTCTCAAATACTCAAACCCTAATGTCTTAGGTGGAATGAGCCTAAAATCCCAAATTAAACCCTAATGTCTTAGGTGGATTAACATGAGAATTTGCATTAAGAGTCAAGATTCATAAGATTGCAAGCACCCCAAGACCTATGTCTAGGTTCATGAACTACTTGGCATTTGATTCATGAGCATGCCTTAATATCAATCTTTCAATTGTCTATCAAAGCAACTAATCATTCCTAGGATGATCAAACCAAGGAAAGCATTAAGCATGGAATCAAACACTCATAAAGAAATAGGAAATTGTATTACAACCACATCATGTTACAACCAAATTCAGAAAAGCCATTATCTAACCCCAACAAAGGGGAAGTTTAGCTACACATAATCAAAGAGAAAGGCAAAAGGAAAGATACAGAGATGAAGGAAGGAAGGAACTCCATGGAGGGATGCACACAACCACAGCAGCAGAGAGTCTATTTTTAGGGTTTCTGGATTCCCTTTCTGTTCTACCCAGAGGTCCTTTTATAACTCGTGCGCCCGTCACGGCCGTGACAGCCATCACGGCCAGGTCGTGATGGGTTCTGCCCTGAGTGCCTCTTCACTTTTTGGTTCATCACGGCCGTGATGAGCATCAGGGCTAGGCCGTGATCGCTTCTGCCTTCACCCATTGGTCTGCCACGGCCGTGATGAACATCACAGCTAGGCCGTGATAGGTTATGTCTGGTCCAACTAGCAGGTCACGGCCGTGATAGCCATCACGGCTAGGCCGTGACAGCTTCTGACTTTTGGGGCTAGTCGTGATGACCATCACGGCCGTGATGGGATCTGCTTGGCTCATTTTCTTCTCTTTTAGGCTCTATCTTCATCCAAGCTTCATCATGGCTAAATCTTGGGCAATTAATAATAAATTCCTGCAAAACAACACACAAAACTACCTTATCCGTTCCAAAGGAAAAACTAATCAAAATCAAACTAAAATGGCCTAACTATATGAAAATGCATGCAGAAATGTACATGGAAACTGAGGTGAAATCACACTCATCAAATCACCCCAAGCTTAAGACTTTGCTTGTCCTCAAGAAAAAACCAAGGCCAGAAGAAGAAATCAAACAGAGCAATGATAGTGAACCAGGAACCCGAGCAACTAATCCAAGTAACAGGCATTCAAATAATTCACCAAGAGACAATCAATTTCAAGTCCAACTAGAATCTTAGGTTCCCTAGACTCATATTCTCACTGGTTCGGGCACTCTTTCTCACCTCACTCTCGTGTTTAGGGATATACGATAATTCGCTCAATTTCCTCAAGGAATGAATTCTACCATAAGCTTGACTATCAACCAAATCTCTACTTTATTAATGAAAATATTTAAGAATCAAGAGGCCTTTTGCTTGGGTTGTAATAGGGCCATGGGATTAATCATCGGGTGGGGAAATCAAGAAAAGGAAATTTCAAAAGGCTATACAAACTATCAAGCATTGCAAATCATGACCTTCTAAAATACCTTTTTGGGTTTTGATTTATTTTTCCACCTTTTTTTCCTTTCTTTTTGTTTTATTTCTCATTTCTTTTTGTCATCCCCTTCTCTACTATATTTCTTTTTCTTTTATTTTTTTCTTTTATTTGCAGAAGGGGAAATTTTCAGCTCAAGAGAAATATTTTTTCTGATTTTCTCATCCCATACGTTTTCAACTACCTTTTCACCCTTTTTGTGCAATACTTTAGAAGGTCTCTCATCAAGTATCATTCATCAAAAAATTTCAAGGGATCAAGAAAAGTATTTCATTCTTTCAGGCTCAAAATTGGGCAACTAAGGGGTAGCATTTCATCAATCAAAGCTCAGAAGACCGAAAAAATACCTAGTGCCTCAATCATTTTCGAAAATGTTTTCGAATTTTTTTTAAGCTTTGAAACGGTTTCAAGTCAAGTTCTAGAGAAATGCGTTAAACCAAGAGGAATAACACTCTATCACAAAGAATGGGGTAGATTTAGTGAGTACCCCCTTTTGGCTCAAAATCTCACATTTTAGTAGTTCAGGAATCAATGAGAAACACAAATCTACGAAACCATATGCTAATTATCAACTATCCAAGATCATCTGAAGAATTTTTATTTGTAGCCTAATCACAAGAATAATAAATTTGGGTTCAAAAATTCACTATCTTAATGTATTTGGCACTAAGTTCTCACAATCGGATGCTAAATCTAAGCAATGGGGTAATCGAATCATGTGATTATGCAAAACTATGCTTAAATGAATGCAATATGAACAATGCAAAAATTCAAAAATTTGCAGAAAGATTACCCCTACCCCAAGCTTAAAAATTTACATTGTCCCTAATGTAAAGAATCAAGTCGGAGAAAGGAGAAAGAAGAAGAAAAAAATGGAACAACTCACCAAGGTGGTAGCGGGTGCTGGATCACAAGCCCAGTCAAAGGGGTGCCGAAAAATGGGTCACGGTCGTGATGCTCCTCACGGGCATGCCGTGATCAATTATGGTCCATAGGTGTTGGCCTGTCACGGCAGTGACCTCCATCACGGCTAGGCCGTGATGCTCTCTGATCTTCAGGGCTGGCTCATCACACCCGTGATGCTGATCACGGTCGGACCGTGATCCTTCTCGCTTCTTCATGGTTAGCTCATCACGGTAGCGTGACCAAAGTGTCACTACCGGGCGTGATGGTTAATGACTTTGTTTCTCCTTCCTTCTTACCCTGAAAACACTTAGCAAACCTATTAACAAATCTCTCGATCTTCTCAAATTATTCAAGAGTTGAAATCAAAACAATGGAAATGGAAAAGAAACTTGGGTTGCCTCCCAATAAGCGCTTCTTTAACGTCACTAGCTTGACGGGTGATGACCTCTAAGGGGGTGTTTTAAGATGGATGGAGACTGCTTGACGATCAAAGTCTCCTCCAAGGTAGTGCTTGAGTCTTTGCCCATTAACAGTGAAAGTGTCTCCGGATGATGGATCTTCCAATTCAACTGCACCAAATGGGGAAACTGACTTGACATAGAATGGACCCGATCACCTTGATCTCAGCTTGCCCGGAAATAGCTTGAGACGTGAGTTAAAGAGCAAAACTAATTGGCCTTCTTCAAATTGCTTGGGAAGAATGTACTTATCATGCCAAAACTTTGTCCTTTCCTTGTAGATTCTTGCACTCTCATATGCTAAGAGTCGGAATTCATCCAACTCATTCAATTGCAGCAGTCTCTTGTCCATAGCCAGCTTAGTATCAAAGTTTAAGGCCTTCACTACCCAAAAAGCACGATGTTGGAGCTCTACCGGAAGGTGACATGATTTTCCAAACACTAATTGGTAAGGTGACATACCAATAGGTGTTTTATATGCAGTCCGATAGGCCCAAAGTGCATCATCCAGTTTCTTTGCCCAATCCTTCCTAGCATTGTTCACTGTTTTCTCCAGGATCATTTTCAATTCCCGATTGGACAACTCCACTTGCCCACTGGTTTGCGGGTGGTATGGTGTGGCAACTTTATGATTCACCCCAAACTTGGCAAGCACCGCATTGAACTCCTTGTTGCAAAAGTGAGTACCCCCATCACTAATGATGGCTCTAGGGGTTCCAAATCGGGTAAAGATAAATATTTAAAAGGTTATTAAAATGTTTTGCACAATTAACTTAAGGTACCGTTTTTAAAACGAATAATGTAGGGTGCTAACACCTTCCCTACTCGTAACTGACTCCCGGACTCATCTCTCTCCCCTTTTTTTAGACCAGTTTACCTTTAAATAATTGGGTTTTTCTCAGATTTTTCCAATAAAAAAATTTAGTGACGACTACATGTTTATTTTTCTCTTTTCGCGGCTCCTGGACCGGACGGTCGCGACAACGTGCAAATATTTGGTTAATTAATGATGACCCATTAATCATATAAAGAACTGAGTTAACCCAGATATTTGCATGTGATTAACCAAATATTAACATGATCATAGAAAATAAGCTTCATGACTTATTAACCATATAATAAATTGAATTAACCAAATATTTATACATAATTAACCAAAGTGTCGTTAGAGGTATCCCAGATAGGATGTTCAAATAACACTGATGTTTGTAATTTACCAATGCAAACTTGTAAATTGCAGTTTAAGCTTTTTTTTTCTTTTAACAGAAGCTTTGCCTAGCCTCTCTCAATCAGGCACAGTTACATTTTGTAAAGTAGGGACCACGGGGGTGAGCCGTTTTAGCTTTCAAAGACCCAAACATATCCCTCTAATGGGCTCCGTAGATCAAGGCGGTGATCTAAGACAACCTGCTTCCCAAATAAAGCGCACTTTTCTTTCCGACAATTACTCAATCGATCCTTTTGTCACACTCATTCATACGAAAAAAAAAAACACATTTGCACAGCCAATCAAGAAAGTAAATTTTTTTTTTTCAAAAGAAGTATTATTTTTTTTACGATTTAATTGGTATATATTGATAATGTAATAATTTTTTATACTGTTAATCAATTAAAAATTGATATATCATTAAAATATTTAATTTTTATCTTAACTATTTAAAAGTCATATTTTTGGTTAATTGATCAGTGCATACAAATTAAACTATTTTTTATTTTGTTATTTATATGTTGAATAGATTTGCCTCCTATCATAATAATTTTAAATAATACCATAATCTCGTTTATTTAATTTTTTGAAATCTGTATTAACTCTACAATCTACATATTTTCAAAACATTCTTTTTTCCTTAATGAGAAAAGCTAATTTGTGTTTGGTGGCTGCTCGTGAAACCGTGTATGACGAGCTGTCCCGCGTTGAAGGGATGCTCTTTTTTAATAATTTTTTTGTGGGTCCTAATTAATATGAGTGAGTTTTTTTTTTTTTTGACAAAAATTAATATGAGTGAGTCCTAGGCCAATTTCATGGAGTATGCTTCTTTGAAACGTGGCGTATTCTTATTGGGTTGTGTCTTTCTCGTATGCTTATTAAGTTTTTTTTTTTGCTATTTCCTTTCGTGCCATATTCTATTGTTCGTTTTCTTTTTTCTTTTAAATCATGACATATTTTCATTGGTTCATTTTATTCGCTCACGAGTTAATTTTTATTTGATTATGTATGTACAAAATTATGTATATTTTTTAAAAAATTATTTTTATAAATTAAAACGTGCTTCGTTATTAAAAAAATTTAAAATTACTTACTGACTCAACCCTTGTGTGATTCTTCCTTCAAAGAGTGTAATATAGTTAATCCGTTAATTAATTAATTGATTAATTAAAGTGGCCAGATATAATTTACCTCAATGTATACAAAGTTCCTACGAATTTACCATTCTGCCATGCTCTCTCCTCCTCCTATATATAGACCTAGAGCCTCAATAAAAAATTAAATATACAAATTATGTCTTTTTTTTTTTTTACGTAGCGATTGTTTTTTTATAATATGTAGCAATCTTTTTTTTGTTGATAAAAATATGTAGCAATCTTTTATAGCTATATGATTGCATAGTTAAAATAATTGTTGTGCCACACACGTTCCAGACTTCTCTGCTCTCCAACGTATATATATCAGATATCTTTTTTTTTAAGCAATATATAGAGATATCAAACTTTACTTTTACACCAACTTCTATTTTTTTTTTGTTGATAAATCTAACTTCTATTTATTAATTTTAATTTGATTTAATGGTTTAAATTAACACTTTATTAAAGAGGGAGAATAATTAAGTGTGATTTTATTATGGAGAGATAAAATCAAATCTATTTAACGGAAAGAGATATTGAATATATTTTAAAATTATAATATTTATTTATTAAATATTTTACAGTTTAATACAAGATATTTATCATTTACTAATTTCAGCCATAAATTAGAAAATTTTAAAATCCGAAAATTATAATCCTTTTTTTATAAACAAAATTATAATTCTTTGAATTCATAAAATAATGACAAAGTTTTTATTTATAGAGATGTTAATACATAGAATTTTTTTTTGATAAAACATAGATATTTTTGATATATTAAATTTATAAAAAAATACCATACGTACATTAGAAAATTTAATTATAAAGATAAATTTTTTATTTTTTTTGTTACAAGGGAGAAAGATAATAATTTATTATTGTATTCTTATTAAAAAAACTTTATTTAATTTAATTTTTAGATAAAACTATTGTTAGCTTTATTATTTATTAAATTCAGCAAGCATTATAAAGTATAATTCGTGAATATAATACATAGATATTTTTAACATTTTAAATTCATCAAAAAAATAATAAAACTTTAAAATTCAAATAAATATACATTAGAAAATTTAAATATAAAGTATTTAATAAATAATAAATATTTTTTATGGAATAAATAATAAATTCGGTAAAAAAAAGGAATGGATAATAATTAAATATCTAGAAACTAAATATTAAAATATTTGATAAATAAATATTATAATTCTAAAGATGAGTAGAGATACTAAATATCTTTCACATTAAATAGATTTTTTTATTTTATTTCCACGTTAAAGTCATTCTTAATTCTTGTTTCTTTTCAATGAAAGTGATAAGTTTAGGTCGTTAGATCAAATTAAAGTCAGTGAATAGGAATTAGTGCAAAATTAAAGTGTATCGATCCCATCTACTATTATAATGTGACTTGGTGGTTTGGGAGAGGAGAGAGATAGGGTTTGGAGTGATAAGATGAAGGTAATGAGCTCAACTCTCTCAAATACTAACAATCTAACATTTGCCTATAAAAAAAATTATTGTGCAAGTTAATAATTATGCCAATAAATCCCATGAAACTTTACACCTATTGTATATCTATTCAAACACTTTTTTATCTTAATGATTTCTATAAAATTATAACTGCCCCCTCGTTACTATCATTATAAAATACTACTAAAAAAGAAATTATAGGGTTGGTTTAATTCATATTTGGAGTAATTTAGTGTCCAACCTAATTAATGTTGATCGGATTCGATTGGTTCAATTTTTGTGAATTTTAATGTTGAATAGACTAAAAATAAATTTAATGGTAGAATTTCATTGGATATTGATTTGATGCGGTCAACGGTTCCAAATTCCGTTAGCCGCCTTTCTCTCAACATTCCATTAACTTCTCTTTTTCTTCTTCATCATCCATCGGAAGGGGGTGGTTTTGGGCCTTTTTTTTTTATCTTGAGTCACATCACTACATCGTTTTTCTCCCCTTTTATCTAAATACGTGGTTTTTCTATATAGATCTGGTTTTTCTTTCGTGTTTTTTCGTGTTTTCGTCATTTGCGTGCGGCGGTGTTTTATTCGTCGTCTTGTTGCGGTGTCGTTTGGTTTCCCGTCTTGTTGCGATGTTCGTTTGGTTCAGATTGACAGATCAACTTCGATCCATTACATATTAAATCAAAACTTGGACGTCAACGTTACAGATCTGAAGACATTGGTATTCCAGGTGTTGTGAGTTTGTTCGCAAATTCATCCTTTTCGATTTTTAGCGATGTTGAATTTGTGTTGTTTTCGATATATTTTACCAATTTGAATGAATGAATATCTTTTTCAGTAAAAAAAATATTGTATGCTAATTTAGATGAAGTTTTATAAACAAACAAACATATATATATATATATATATATATATATATATATATATATATATATATATATATGTATGTATGTATGTATTGTATATTTTAAAAAAAACTATTTCATGCCTTGGACACAGCATCAAATAAATATTTTTTAAATATTTAAACAGTTTCTCTAAAACTATTTTATAAGCAATTTAACTAGAAAAGATGCATTTTGCGCCCTTTTAAACTTTTTTAGATAATATGATTCATTGTCATGCCTCCATCCTATGTGACATTTGTCATCTTCTTCGTGAGGATTGGGTACTAAATCACAACTTAAGAGAAGGGAATCAGTGTTATATATATATTTGGTTAAATTGGAAGCTTTAGGTGACTTACCTTGACAGATTCTTACCGTGTTGCTGTCAGGGGCGGAGGGCTGCTATGTGCAACCATGGAAAAATGTCTTGCTCATAGGAGTCTCAAAGTAGTTCTCTTTAATTTAGGGGTTACTTTCCCTTTTCGTTTTGTTTTCTACCTTCTCTATTTGATATATCATAAAAAAAGCTAAATATATGATGATTTGTGATTGATTGATAATATAAAAACTTCACATTGTCAGTATATCAAAATTAAACTCAAAAGAGACACGTTCAAACAAAAAGTTATGTTTGTTTTATAAATAACAAAGACACTTCGTAAAATTGAAATATAAGCTTAACTATGCATCAACCTCTTTATATACACTTACATTGATCCTCGCACATATATTATATTGTTGGGAAATGAGTCCCAACCAATAGAAATTACTATAATAACGTAAATATGTTTGTTGAGCTCACAGATAGGTGCAATGACATGACTTCTATTTCTCCATTTCAATAGCTTTAATGCCTCTCAAGAGGAAACTCTCACACATAGAGTAGTTAGTATTGAACACTTCAATATTTTAAACAATTCGAGGCAGGTCAAATGAGAAAGTGAGGTTCGATTTCACTTTTGGCACAACACAAGAGTTGCCACTTCATTATTATTGATAATCTCCAAGACTTTGCTTATAGAAGGCCTCTATGCACTATGGGTCCCTCTTTCAATTAGCCTCTGATGTGTGAGATATATATTTTAACTTGATTATTGTTCTTGCCAAAACTAGGTAGGACCCATGTGATGTAAATGTTCCCACCGACATCAGGTAGAAGGGCTTTAAAAGGGGGCCTCAGGGTGTTCAGAAGCGGAGAACAACACACACTGAGTAAGGGGAAAACTCTCCTTCTTCGTCAATACTCAAGATCCATCCTGACCAGAACAATTACCTGGCTATCCATTTTTTTAAAAAACTTGTTGTAGTTGTTGTAAGGCTTTTGAAGCAACAAGTGCGATTCCAATACTTTAAAATTACTAGAAATCTATGCCACATATATGAAAATAACTTGACACCTTAAATTTATTTAGTTCAATTTTTAGAACACTCGACTTCAAAACATGCATGGCCTCATATAATTTATTGATTACATTACATAAATATCCAAAATGCATTTACAATAAAATAATATTAAAATTTGTTATTGAATTAAGTTGTAACTTTTGAGTTTACACTTTGCATAAGCTACTATCTATAAATTGCAAATATCACAATTTGTTTATGCAAAATCCTTATATTTGTTACTAGTGTTATTACTTTTTTATCTAGCTTTTGCAAAATGGACTCACGAACTCGATTTGAACTTCCTTAGATTGGCAATGAGATAGTGTCTTAAAATTCTATGACATTATCTTAACAGTATTTTTCTTGCAAGCTCATATAATATTCATTCTTTGTTTGTATGATGCTATAAGGATAACTTGTTGGTTTTATCGAGCATGCCCCCATCCTACTGTAGAGTTGGACGATTCTGTAGGAAATAGGGCTCAACCATCCCTTGTAGTTGATGGAAACAATTGTTCATTGTTGGTTATTGAAGGAATTTGATGAATTTAAAGATTTCTATCATATTGACAACATTGTCATTATATCTTTTTATTATACTCATATGAATAGGTTTGATTTAGAAATCGAGACATCCAAAATATTGACAATCAATACTCGGAACCAAATCCAATTGAGATAGTCAATTTGGAGAATGGCGTCGAAGATGATGAGCGGGTTGAGGTTCATGACTTCATGCCCATGGAAGTGTTTACTAGTTTTTAGAACCAGTGCAAATGCACCAGTCAAATTTCTAATAAATAAATTTCTTTCAAATTTTATTATATTGATAATATTAATAATTTTAAAAAATGTTTTACATTATTATAAAAAATATAAAGGCAATATTATGTATACATTAATTTTGTTATGATAGTGTAGAAACATTTATAGGATGAATATTTTTTAACAATACATCATTATATAATTTCCAAACAAAATAAAAATTGTAAACTAATAGTATGTGCAATTTAATTTTTTCTTAATATATATAAACTTAAAACTTTATTATAACAATATCGACATTATACTTATTACTTTAATTTATTTTACATTATTACCATTATCATAATAATTATTATTACTATTACAAATAAAATTCATTTCGCATACTATTAATGTTCAAAATTTTGCATACTATATATATTTTGTATAGGTTAAGATTTATGTATAATATATCCTATACCCATTATAATATAGATACATGTGCTTTTCAACATAATGTAAATTATCTTTATCCTCTGTCCACAATAGTATATGTGCATGTTACAAAACCCTCTTTTGAAATTCAATAGTGTACATTCCTGAATAGATATCAAGACAAATTATAAGTAGATAACCGCAACAAATAAATAACTGCACAAAAAAATAGAAAGTTAAAATAATAGCATGAGTTATTCATCACCCACACCTGTAATAACTTTCCCAAAAAATAAAATCCAACTTTAATTGATCCAATTTCATCTAAAACACTCTACATGAAATATCATGATGATCCAACGAACTAAGCCTTCTCTCAAAAATAAATCGATGGACCTATCCCATTTTGGATTACATGTGAAAGTTAAAAACAACTCATATCCAAACTTTTTACAAATTGCCATAGCATCTTGCCTTAGCACGTTTTCCAATAGAGGAACCTTTCATATTTCCTCAATCAACAACTTCTTCAATACTTTTAAAAAATCACCTCTAATAATATGCAGATTTCTTCTAATGTAAGACAATCTTTTAACTTCAACCATTGAGTATATATCAACAACAAATTGTTGGAATAACCTTTTACTGTTCATCAAAATTGTCCCCTCAAAAGATATATTCATTAACTTAAATGCTAGAAACTTCTAAGTGAAACCTAAACTCTTGAACTTTGCGTAACAAAGGATTCATTCAAGGTCAACGGAATATTTTCCTGTCAATCACATTCTCCAAAAGAAAGTAGCAATGGAAATTGTTGATGGGTAAATAATACACGAGTCTCAGGGATTCTTTTCAAATTACCATCACAACTATGTATCACAATATCTCGACCGCAATCAAAGCTATCAAAATCACCAACTATCAAAGCACAACTTCATCCACTGTTGGCAAATTATTCACCTAAGCATCCATAGGACAACTTCGAAACAATCTCAATGATACATTAAAATTTTGTTCTCCTTCAATAAAGTCTCTAACCGTCTTAATAATTTTGTAAGAGCATTATACTCATCAATCATTTGCAATAAATCATTTACCAAAGTTGGATCCAGTACAATTTTTTTCAACCACTACAAAAAAACAATTGTTTAGCGACCGTACTTTTTGGTCGCTAAACCATGTAAATCGGTCGCTATTTGTTTTAGCGACCGAATCAGAGACCGATTTATGATGGTAGCTGAATACCTGGTCGCTAAAGTTTTAGCTACCGAATTATTATTTCGGTCGCTAATTAGCGACCGTAAATTCGGTCGCTATAAAATAATAATCGGTGGCTATTAGGTTGGTCGCATTTTTTGGGTAACCATTTTTAGCGACCGATAATCGGTTGCTAATTCGGTCTCTAATTTTGGTTACTGTTAACCTATATTAGCGACGGATTTCGGTCGCTATACATCATCTGGAAATCTTAAATAAAGTTTAGCGACCGAATTATTGGTTTCTAATTCGGTCGCTAAACTGGTTATTATTATTATTATTTTTTTAATTTTAATTTTTATAATATTTTTTTTTTCTGATTTTCTTTAAACGTTAAAAAAATTACTAATAAAACACACCAAATAACTTATGAAATATACAATCATAAAAAATAATAAATATATATAAAAAGAATAATCCAAAATGTCGTACAAGAATCGTTTAAAGTAAAAAATATGGAGAGAAAAAATCAGTCATGATGAGGGGGAGATGGAGGAATCCAATCATCCTCAGCGTCCGTACCACCAACGTCTGCTAGCTGATCGTCCTCTGCAGTGAGTGACATCGTGGTGGCGGCGGAACCGAGGAGCGGCAGCAGCGCACAACCGCCGAGCATCATCTCCGAGCAACCGAGTCTGGATCCTCATCTCGCTCCAACACCAGCCGCATGTCACCGCCCTCGCTCGATGCTCGCATGCATCGCATCACCTGGTGTGCCCGAGCCAACCGTGCAACTGGTCCGCCATCTCGCCGCTCTCTCTCGCTCTTCTCCCGAAGCTCCGCGCTCACTGCGTGATGGTGTCCTCGCATTTGGTGGAACTGCTCCCGAGGGGACGGTATCGGCGCAGCAAGAAGGAGCGTCTTGGGACGATGAAGCGATGAACTCGGCTCCCAGGTGTCCGAGGCCATACACGTGCCCCTTCTTGTTCCCGCCCCGACGACCTCCAAATAAATGGCATTATCATCGACGGAGACATGAGAGCAGCCATCACCGATCAAAGCCTCATCTTGTGACTGTGAGGCACGTGATATGGCATCGTCCTTCTTCTCGTTGAAGCCCGCCTACAAAGTATAGTTGAAGAGATTTAGTTAAAATAATTATATCCAATATTAACAAATCATTTATAATAAATTACAAGTAAACACTAAATTATTTTTTTGCTTACAAAGATAGTTACGGGCCTTGTCGTTGACCCATGTCCCCGACTTCAACTTCTTCGTCCTCTCCACCAACTCCATAGCATCGGGGCCCACTGCTGTTTCTGTGCTTTCTGCACAGAATAATATAATATTAAATTCATAAGAATAATTAAAAATGAAAACTAATTAATTAAATAGTATATTAAGTCAAAAGTTTAATGTATTACCGGCTCGTCGTAGTGGGCGGCGGCTGATTTAGACCCACCGGTCCAAGCACATGCGCCACCATCAGAAGCTCGATTATGCCGAGCCGTGGCCCCGGATCTCCTGGAACTTCTCGGTAGCCCAAGATCTTGGTCCAGCTGCCTCATGATCTCGTGGATCCACCCACCTCCCCTTATTCCCGCCCCTTCCTCGCCTTGTTCATCAGATTCTTCATAACTAGTGAGCCTTTATGCTCAAATATGTCCCTGACGAGAGCCTCTAAAGCTAAGTCCCACCTATACTCTTTCTGCAACTTACAGTTGTTAGGAAATTCGTGTGTACATATATATAATGTAAATTTAATTTAAAAAACTTAATAAACTGTTGCCTTAAACTCTAGAAACAATTGATCCCTATGGCCCAGTGGGATGACCTTCCATGTAGGCCATGGACCATCAAACTTGCGTCGCAGGATCTTCGAGATTGAATCAGAAGGGCCCTCTTCAGGCGTAAAGCTGCAAGCAAAATTAGAGCATTAATAAATGTTATAATTAAATTTTAAAAACAAGTAAATAGAAATTAACGATACTTTATATATATCAAAAAATTAAATTAGCATACTCGTTATCCCCCTGGGGATAAGAAGAATCCTCCTGTCGGATGGACCACGACTCTCCTGTCCCGAAGATGATGATGGTCCTATCGTCGTAGGTGTGGATGATGAGGGTGCAGCCTGTGTCCCGACCACATGAGGATGGGTGGGGGGTGCAACTCCATCACCCTGAGGTGTCCCGTCAACAGAGGTGCTGGTAGGATGGTCTCGATCCAAGGGTGGGTCGGGTCGGCCGGCGAAGGGACTCTCGCAGAACAACCTCCACGACGACCCCTACCTCTGGAGGAATCTGCCATTTGTGAAAAAAATGAAAATATGATTACACAACAGTGTAAATAATACAAAAATAAATTACCTAATAAGTAGAATGACATTCACACAATGAATTATGACATAAATAAATTACCTAAGTAGAATCTCCGTCACTAAATTCACCCTCGGTCTCATCAAGTATCACTTGATCGGAATGTACCTTCGCTAGATGCGTCCAACTCGGATTGATCCATTAACTCTCTTTCAACTTCTTCCCCATTTAGGAAATGTCCGCGGGAGAATTAACAATAATGTCCCGGCGTAATTTGCAACGATGACGTAGGGTCTTGAAAACTCATCATCTTGGTACGGAGCATCTTTTTCAGGCTGGTTGATTACATTATCAGTAATTATCTTGCGAGCCTTTATCTTAATAACACCCAACCAGCCATGATGTCCTTCGGGATATGGCGAGTAATAAACCCCGCTTCCGCTTGTTGTGAAAAAATGAATGGGTCGGACGCCTTATTATACCTTCGAGACAGCCTAACTTGAACAATACCATAATTTTTATCTATTTTTGTCCCTACGTCAAGAGTAGGATCAAACCAATCACACTTGAAGATAACTAATTTCATCATGGGAAACAGGTATAATCGAGTTCAAGGATGTCGATTAGAACCCCATAGAAATCATCCTCTACATTGCCATCGTGCTGGCTCGCACACAAACACCATAGTTACACGTCCGCATTCCTTCATTCCAAGTTTTTGTGTTAAATTTATATCCATTTACAATATAAGTATTCCATGATGTAACCCATCGTTAGGCCCCCATGCCAAATTTGTCAACAATGGATTTTGAACATTGTTTTCTGGATATAGTACCTAAACAATCAAATATTATATTATTCTTATACATGCTATATATTTAAGGAGATAAAATGTATGCTTCAAAAAATGAAGATGCTTAACCTACATATTTCTGAACCACGTAGCAAAGTGAGAAGTAATTTCTCGATCAACCCGATCATTTGAAATGTCAAAGTTGGAGATCCCTTAGAAAATGCCGTACATCCTACATATGGGAGATTAACAGCAGAGACGATTAATAATAATAAATGTCAATTGAACTAATTAAAGAAGTTGTATAAACTTACTCTAAATATGGCGCCACCTCTTCACAATTTTGAAGGATATACAGATGAGAATCATTAATGTCACGCTGATCCAAGAAATATCCTTTTGATTTGCCACTAAATCTGCCTAGGATAGTTGAATATTGATATAGGAGGACTAGTTGAACATCCTTCGCCCGAATCAACGTTTCTAGGCATCCTTGTCCTTCTCGTGTTAACTTCGTCCGGATAGTAATAAGAGACAAAAGTGGAAGTCTCCTCTACTAAGTATGCTTCACAAATGGAACCCTTCACTCGTGCCTTGTTCTTGACTTTGTGTTTAAGGGAGTGCATGAACCTATTAAAGAGGGATACATACAAATAATTACTAGTTTTAGGGAAAGCTAAACTACTGCTCTCGTGTTCGTGAATTTCATATGTATTAAGTAAAATAGTTGATGTTGTCTACCTCTCAAATGGATACATCCAGCGGTATTGGACTGGGCCACCAACTCTTGCTTCGTAAGGTAGATGAACTGGCAGGTGTTCCATGGAATCAAAGAAACTCGGTGGGAAGATTTGCTCCAGCTTACATAACAAAACGGGTATCTTGACTTCCATATCCTTTAATTGATTCACATTTAGTGTTGTCGATGTAAGCTCCCTGAAAAAGTGGCTAAGCTCAACAAGTGGGTTCCAAATTTGCTTCGGTAATGCGTCGAACGCAATTGGAAGCAACCGTTGCATGAACACGTGGCAATCACGACTCTTCATTCCATGTAACTTTGCTTCCTTAATGTCAACACATCTACCCAAATTGGAAGCATACCCATCTGGTAACTTTAGTTCTTTAACCCACTTCTGCACGGCCAATTTCTCGTGCTTTGCTTAGTGTATAACTTGCCTTCGGTTTGATAAGTCCGCCACGACCACCGTCTTGCAACTCAAGCTCCTTCCGATTACAAATGTCGACCAGGTCCAATCGGGCTTTATTTGTATCCTTTGTCCTCCCCTTGATGTCCATCACAGTGTCAAACACATTCAAAAACACATTCCTCTCAGTATGCATGACATCAATGTTGTGACGGAGTAGCTGCGTCCTCCAATACGGCAACCTCCAAAATATACTTTGTTTTGTCCAATTATGGTTGACGCCATAATCAGGAATATGTTCTCCTTGGGTTTCATGGACGAGCGGTAAATCTTGTACTCTGCGCCATACATTAGGACCAGTCAAACGTGGTGGAGGCGGTGTTCTCTCCGCTCTACGCTTCTTGAATGCATTCTTGTTCCACCTATAAGGATGATCTTCTGGAAGGAATTGACGATGACAATCAAAATATGAGATCTTTCGACTGTTTTTAAGCGTGAATGCCTTCGATCGCTCCATACATATTGGGCATCCAAGCTTCCCCGTGGTCATCCAACCCGACATCATCCCATAAGCAGGAAAGTCGTTGATCGTCCACATTAAAGCTGCTTTCATGATGAAATTCTGCCTCAAAGATACGTCATATGTCAACACACCATCATTCCACAGCATTGTCAACTCATCTATCAGTGGCTGCAAGTACACATCAATCTTACCTTTTGGATTAGACGGACCCGGAATTATGACTGTTAGGAACATAAACTCCCGCTTCATGCACATCCCAGGGAAAGATTGTACGGAGTCGGGATAACCGGCCAACAAGAGTATGCTTTTCCAGACTGCCCAAAAGGATTAAATCCATCTACAGATAACCCCAATCAGACATTGCGAGGGTCCTGCGAAAATGCCATATGAACCCTATCAAAATGCTTCCAAGCTTCTCCATCAGATGGATGACACAAGATATCTTGCTCCCTCTCATGCTCACTATGCCACCTCATGTGAGCTGCAGTGGCCATCGAAGAGTACAATCTTGTAAGTCTTGGCACGAGCGGAAAGTACCACATCTTTTTTAGCGACCTCTTCTTCTCAATGCCCATCCTAGTGGTTGTCTTATACCGATCCGCACCACAAAATCGACAACACGTTATGCTTTCCGTTGAATCATCCTTATAGTACAACATACATCCATTCGGGAAACAATCAATTTTCAAACACCCCGCACTCCAAATTTTCCACGGACTTCTTAGCATGATAAAAACTTGTAGGCATCCGATTGCCTTCGGCAACGCCTTGACCGACCTGCCGAGGCGATTAAAACATCCTTCTTGCATATTGTAGTCGATTTGATACTCAACCATTCCATGCACATCGACAACTCCGTGTACTCCCGACATCCTTCCCACGATGGAGATCGTGGCAAAGACTCAAAGATATCATAGAATCTTTGAGCTTCGGGATTCGGATTCTCCTCTATGTATTGGGAACCCATTCCACCATCTTCTCCCCCATCTTCTTCTAGTACAACACCAACCGATGGTCCAAAGCATGATCCATTATCATCTGCTCGTATGGATTCAATTCTTCCTTCCCGTCACCACTTCCGTAGTACGAACCTTCAGCCCACAATCGGGTTTAAGTCGTGCAACGTCTCACCATGGTTACTCCACCAATAGTAATCAGGCATGAAGCCATTCTCATAAAGATCGGCTACAACTCCATCCACACTTTTGAAAGATTGACACTTGCATATTTTGCAAGGACACCTCAATTGATCACCGCCACGTCGTATAAATCTCTCCCGGCTAACAACAAACTCTATAAACTCACCCACTCCAACTCTATACTCTTCCCTAAGATGTTTATTCCGATCCAACCTACGATACATCCATTTTCGATTCTCCTGAATATCCATTCTTGGCAATTAAATAGCCTGACCAATCCTACAATAACACTTATATATTACAGTGCATTCCAATAACTCCATCAATCTCGTTCTTATGACAAGGTATGAACCTATCCCATTCGAGAAGAAACCTTTGTCACACTCGACTAATAATAGTTATTCCCATATTCAAATACCTTATACTTGACAAAATTTGGCAAGCATTTTCCCATCGGTCTCCAAGTTACACGACTCGAGCACGGTCAGAATCACCGCGATCAAGTATGCACCAGGAGAACAAAAGGAAATGCATCAGACCGAGATTTCAACAAGTATATAAGGCATTTGAACATTGAAATGACTATTGTACGAGTGTGAAAAAGGTTTTTTCCCAAACTGTCCCACTTGGACAATTCAAGATTCAATACAATGAGCATGCATACCTTGATAAGTTATGCATGCTCAATAATATTGAATCTCAAATAGGAAACTAAGGCTTTCGTAAATTAATTATTAACTCTAACAGAAAATAAAACCATTAACCTATAAATATTGCAACATTGTTGAGTTTATATAAATTGCAGCGTAAATCAATACAAACTTAGATTAAATATTGTAGCAAACATCCTATTGAGCTCCGCTCTCCACTAACAAGTAGCAGTTAATTGTCAAACACATGCATAATTTCTAAATTATCAGCACACAACCAAAGATCCCGCATTTCGGACAGGATCACATCCTATTGAGCTCCGATCTCCACTAACAAACAACACATATTGACAAACACATGCATAAACATTAAATTATCAGCATACAATCATACAATATCACATCCTATTGAGCTCCGCTCTCCACTAACAAACAACACATATTGACAAACACATGCATAAACATTAAATTAATTATCAAGATACAATCGGACAAGATCACATCCTATTGAGCTCAACTCTCCACTACCAAACAAGACGATAATTCACATAATACATTACACCGAGTGTTCGAGAACCGACCTGAGAGAGAAAACACAACCGAGCAAGGATAAGTGGAGGAGCAGGTGAGAAGAATATGACAAGAAGGACCTATCGTGCATAAATGAAATTATTCATTTCAACTCAAATCACTATTCTATTATGTTAAATTGTTATACCTAAATAATTTATCTCATGAATATCTAGTGTTAAAGCATGTCTTGTGAAAAAATAATCAATGAAGCATAAAAAATAATAAGATTGCAGAGTCAAGGTCAATTTATTTTGATTTCGACTTTTTTTTTTAAATTATCCTTAAATCGGGCCTAACTGTGTACACAAATCGAATCAATATATTACATATCCAGTACCATAAAAAAAATGTGGATAATGCTAGAATTTCTTTCTATCAAAGAGAAGATTTTCCATGTTGTTCAATGTTCATTTTAGTAAACATGACAGTGCCCATTAAAATAGAAAATAATAGAGAGAAAACTGAAATGTGTAATTGATTGAATGAGAAAGTTTATTACATCAAGTCATATATAAAAGTGACTTATATTATATGTAAGATAAAGCAACTGATTTGTAACTAACCACTAATTAACTATATTAATTATATGATCTAATAGTCCATCCTAGATAGACAAGATGTTAGGGTCTTAGTTAGTAGGGGAAAATTGTCATAACTCACAAATTCCATTTCTATGATTTTCTAGAATTTAAATCATAAAAATCAAGGAATATGGAAAGTTGTAGAAACTTAGTGATTTGAATGAAAAACATGAAGAGAAAGGAAGGATGATCATTGATCACTAGACAAGCACAGATATCAAATTTGGAGATTTGTTTCCCTTTATGCAAAGAGTTACAACTATTTGAAATCCAAGAGTAAAATAAAAGGGTATGGTTCGGCCAAGTGGGGGAAAATAGGGGAGAAATTTTTGTTCATCAAATCATTTGGCAAGCATGAAGAGTATGATTATAGAAGCACCAATATTAAGTTTCAAGACTTAAATCAATGGGTACAAAGAGTTATGATTTTTCTACCATTTTCAAGCTTAATTCTTTTTGAACAAAATTAAGAACAAGCATGAAGCTAATCAACTCAACATCAATTGTAATGAAGAAAGGTTGGAGGAAAATTACCTCTAAGTGATGACCCTTGAGTAAGAAATCAAGACACCTTGAGAAACTAAGAGAAAATAGAGAAATGTGTTGGATGAAAAAATGAAAATGATGAGTAACAAAAACACACATCCCTAAACTCACACACATACACTAAACACACACACATACACTAAACACACATCAAAGCACACACACACACAAACATCCCAAACAGACACACACACATACACTAAACACACATCTCTCGCACACACACACACACACAAACATCCCAAACAACCACCACAAACATCCCAAACAGACACACACACATACACTAAACACACATCTCTGCACACACACACACAAACATCCCAAACAGACACACACACACACCTACCCTATGATTACAATCCAATTGAACACATAAACTTTAGTACACATAACACACAACAAACACACACTCACAACACACACACACACAACACAACAAACACACACACAACACCAATGTACACACAACACACAACAGAAACAACAATGTGGAGAAAGACAACGAGAGAAGCGATTTTTTTTTTTTGATAATCAAAGAAATATATTAAAAGAAAGAGCACAAGAAGTGCCTAACCCAAATACACAAATGTCGAAAACAGATTAACAAGACTGAACCTATAGATATTGTTACAACCAAAAGCAAAACTGAAGCACTAAGGTTGCATAATAGCTAAAAGCCAACCCCACATGACACCAAAGAACAGATCAACACCACCAAGAGAACCAAAAGCCAAAAGAGAGCACAAGCAGAGCAAACGAAAAATCCACCTAGCAGCAAACAAATGACAAAGATGTAAAAATGCAGCCAAAAAAACAACAGAGCACACACCAGCTACCACCAAAACTAGCAACTCAAAATACTAAGCACACAACCACCATAACTGTCATAACTTAACCAGAGAATGAGCTTGGGATTCTTAGCAGGTCAGCCAGTAACAACGAGAGAAGCAATTACCTCGATCAGTGTGAGGGAGGGCGTTGTGGTGGTGGTGGTGGTGGTGGTGGTGTGAGCAATGTGACCAGAATGAGCCCTGAAATGAGGGGGGAATGATAGACAGTGACATAGTGAGACAATGAGACAGAGAGATGGAGTAGAGGAGAGCTTACCTGAGCAGAGGGGAGATGACGGTGGTGACGACGACCGGAGGTGTCTTGGGGTGTTGAGGTGACCGGAGCGCGCGCCGTAGAAGAGAGAAACAGTGGGTGGGAGAGAGAAAACGCCGGAAAAAATGAGGAAGAAGGAGGTTCTGTCGAATTTAAGGATTTCAGTTTTACCGAATTAAGTCGGTCGCTAATTCGGTCGCTAATCTTAATTTGAATTTGTAATTTAGCGACCGAAATTTAATTCGGTCGCTAACACGCGCAATTTTATTTTTCAACGCGTCATTTAGCGACCGAATTAATATCGGTCGCAAATATAAATAAAGTTTAAAGCGTGAATTCATAAATTTAGCGACGGATTTATTAATCGGTCGCTAATATAAACACAGTTTGACCGTTGCATTTAATTCGGTCGCCATTTCGGTCGCTAAAAATTCATAAATTTCTGACTTTTACTTTTCTTGGTTTAGCGACCGAAGTAGCGACCGATATCTCTGCTACGCTCTATTTCGGTCGCTATTTCGGTCGGAGAATCAACTCTAACCAGTGTTTCATGTAGATCCTACAATCGGTCTCTATTTCGGTCGCAAAAAGGAACCTAAAAATTCGGTCACTATTTTCGGTCGCTAAATGACCTTTTTTTTGTAGTGAACATCAGTCTTGTTTGGATTTATGTGAGAATGACAATTATTGCAAAATATGAATACATAAATAATAATTGTAAGATACAATCACCAAATAAACATATTAACAAAATTACTTGAATACAAATATGAATTTCTAAAAATACCTGAAATGAGACATCAAATTCAACATCTCATTTTGTGTGTCATATATATACAACAGATAAAATTTTACAACTACCCTTCCTCTGGCAAAAAACTCCCAATCAGATGATAATTTTGACCACCGGGAACAAATTGGGACAGTCCACGACCATGATTTACACCGATTTGAACTTTACCACACAATGAAGTAAAGAAAAACATGTTATTATAGGAACGTATGTTTTCAAGAATATGTCTACTTCTTGGATCTACTCCATGCATCAAACTTCAAAACAAAGTAGGTGGCCTAGACAAATATGGTAACATCACATTTCACTTCATACAACATATTGAAAATTTTACTCTGGAACCATTTTTTATTTTTTCCTTACCGCTCCTCAAACCAAACCATTATGCCACAATGTTCATAACACCGATTAGACAATAATTACTAAATAAATACCTTCACGTTCATCTTCAACAAATAAAGGATTCTCTTGGCCATGAACTTGAAAATCTATTTCTATAATATCAATAACGATGAACCAATTAAATAAAAAATAAAATGCATGCGGAAAAAAGTTATACAATAATACAAACAAAATAACAATTTCTATTACCTGGACGGATTGTGAAATTAACATTCTTTCTTCTACATAGTATATCCCCATAAATCACTTGGGTTGGTAGACTATGTTGCTGGCATTTCACTCAAATTAAAAAAATCTAAATCTATTTTTTTAAATAAAAATAAGACAAAAAAATTAAATATAAAGTATTAGAAGACAAAGTTAGTACATTCACATTATCCTTTTAAAAACATAATTAAACATTGAAGTAGAAAATAAATAATAAAACTTAAATATATGATCCCCTAAGACCGAGACCAATAATTTTTAGAACTACACAATTAATAAAGGTTGTAAAAAATACTTAGTAAATAATTTACGTAGTAAAAATTAAACATTGTATACAAATAAAGTCCCAACAAAATATATTGAATAATTATATTCTTATCTATTTATTAAAAAAAAATCTATTATGGAACCATTTTTATGTTTTCTTGACCGCTTCTCAAACCAAATCATTGCGCCACAATGTTCACAACATCGGTTCTTTTGTCTAAAGTCTAGACAATCTAGAAAAAAGTTTAACAAATCAGTCGACTTGTAAAAAAAAAGTACAAAAATAAATTAAATTAATAGATGCAAATAGACATTTGATTAATAAATAAATACCTTCTTGTTCTTCTCATGAACTTGAAAACCACTTCTATAATATCAATAACAATGAATCAATTAAATAAAAAACTGAAAAATACAAGTGGGAAAAAATTATACAATAATACAAACAAAATAACAATTTCAATTACCTTGACTGATTGTGAAATTAACATTCTTTCTTCTACGTAGTATATCCCTATAACTCATTTGGGTTGGTAGGCTATGTTGCTAACATCCACTCAACTTAAAAAATCTAAATCTATTTGTTTTTAAAAAAATATGGAAAAAAATAAATATAAACAAAGTACTCGAAGATAAAGTTAGTACATTCAGATGACCATCTCAAAAATATAATTAAATATTGAAATTGAAAATAAATAATAAAATTTAAATAAATGATCCCCTAAAAATCAAGACCAATAATTTTTAGAACTACATAATTAATAAAGGTCGAAAAAGTACTTAATAAATATTTTACATATTAAAAATTAAACATTGTATACAAATAAAGTCCAAAAATATATATATTAAATAATTATATTGCTATCTATTTATTATAACAAACAATTCTATTCTAGAACCATTTTTAATTTTTCCTTACTGCTCCTCAAACCAAACCATTGCGCCACAATATTCACAACACCGGTTCTTTTATCCAAAGTCTATACAATGTAGAAAAATGTTTAACAAATATATTGACATGTAAAAAAAATAAAAAAGTGTAAAAATAAATTAAATTAACAGATTTAAATAGACATTGATTACTAAATAAACATCTTCACGTTCATCTTCAACAAATAAAGAATTCTCTCCATTATGAACTTGAAAATTTATTTCTATAATATCAATAACAATTAATCAATTAAAATAAAAACTGAAATGTAAGTGGAAAAAAGTTATACAATAATAAAAATAAAATAACAATCTCTATTACCTTGACGGATTATGAAATTAACATTCTTTCTTCTACGTAGTATATCCCCATAACTCACTTGAGTTGGTAGACTATGTTGCTGGCATTGCACTCGACTTAAAAAATCTAAATCTATTTTTTTTATTTAAAATAAAGCATACAAAAATAAATTTAAACAAAGTTTTTGAAGACAAAGTTAGTACATTCACATAAGCCTTTCAAAAATATAATTAAATATTGAAGTAGAAAATAAATAATAAAACTTAAATAAATGATCCCCTAAAAACCAAGACCGATAATTTTTAGAACTACACAGTTTATAAAGATTCTAAAAAATACCTAATAAATTTTTTACATTTTAAAAATTAAAAGTTATATACTAATAAAGTCCAAACAAAATATATTAAATAATTATATTTATTCCTATTTATTAAAACAATAAATAAAAACACCATAAGATTAGGCTCACCACTCAATTTACTGTCTACAATAAAATTGAGGATGAACCTTAGTAAATATATAGATATCCTTGTTTTTATGGTTGACCAAGGTACAAGGCGTTGGCTAACCAAACCCTTGTGAATTTTTTTAAAATATGTCCTTAGTTTTTTCTAAGAGAAAAGTTTAGATTAGGAGAAAATTCGTCTCCTAGTAATGTAAAAAAATATCATTAACCTTATCGAGAATTTATAACAAAATTTATAAATCACCTGTCAAATGAAAAATAAAATAAAATTTGAAAATCAAACTCAAAACACAATAAGTGAGGATTGAAGGTTTGATTAGATAATGTCAACCCATATATTATTATATTATAATATAATAATGATGATGATGATGATGATGATGATGATAATGTAAGCGATATTTTTCCTGGTGATAGTGAACTAAGATGCATATGAGACTTTAAATGGATGAATAAAACTCCTAAGTGAACAAATATGTGAAGTAAGAAAATGAGGATATATACACCCTTACTTAATTAAAATGTATTAAAATCTCAATCTATTTTATCTAATCAAATGGAAATACATTCTTACTCTCCTCACTTTATATATTTGATCACTTTAGCAGCGAAATCCACATTGAAAGTGAGAGTTGTTGTAGGCAGTGGGAGCGGGCCTAACCAATGCCTATTGAGTAAGAGTCGGTATAATTTCTGCTAATGGAAACAGCCGCGTAAGGAGTGTATTATTCAATTCTGAAAAATATCATGATAAGAATTAAGAAGTAAAATTTGGTAAAGTTGTGTAAAGTTAGACAATTTTCTTCTATGAGAAAAGTACGTACAATCATCTTAAATTATATCTTTTTTATACACATATATCCTTAATTATTAATTTTTTTTCAATTAATTCTTAAACTTTATAAATTAGTAAAATTGATGCTTCGGTTAACCCTATATTAAATTGTTAACGGTAATCTAATCTCAGCCATCCATTTTTCTTAAATCGCAACAATTGATTAATTTTAATTTTAATTTATTTTTATACTTTTTAAATTTAAAAAACAAAAAGAGAGAGGATATTTTCTGCGTTTCTCCAGATCCTTGGTTAGCTTCTCCCTCAGTTCTGCCTTTCTTCCTCTATTCTTCTTATTCTTCATCCTCCTCCTTCTTCTCTCTCATTCAGATTTGTGCCCAAACGATTTTACGTCAGAACCAGAACCAACCTCCTCCTCCTCCTCTTCTGCTCCCTCGCTAATATTTGTGCCCAAACGATTTTGTGTCAGAATCAAAACTAATTTGTATGTCCACGACAGATGAGTTTTGTGGTATAAAGTGATGAGATTTAAGATTCTTTTTATCTGTTTTTTTTTTGGCGCTATAAAGTGACAAGATTTATCATTTATGACAAGAATAAAACATAGTAAAGCAAAATAATTGTCAAACATGAGTAAACTACATCAGATGTCCACTAATTCTCAAATTGAACCATCCAAAGGGAAGGGAGACTGCAAGATGTTGCTGCAACCAATCTCGAATTCGCATATCTCCTTCTGGAACGAAAATACACGGTTCTCCAATGATAAAATCATATTCACTTGGTCAAATTGAAAATTTTCTGTGATAGAGTTGGTGGCTAATAGCAACGACGAGGAGTAGGAGGAGGGCACGTAAAAGAGATTTTGTGAAAACATGGAAGATGAGAAGACTATAGTTACCCATAGAGAAAGAGGTTTTTCCCTTTATTTTTTTAATATTAAAATAAAAAAATTAATCAACGGATGAGATTTTAAAAAAATGGGTGGTTAAGATTAGATCATCTTTAATGATTTAACATACGATTAATAAAAGGATCAATTTCACTAATTTATAATATTTATGGATTAATTGGGAAGAATTAATAGTTAATGATATCTGTTTGCAAAACAACTATAGTTTATAATTTAGAGTGATTGTATACTATTTTCCCTTCTTCATAATTCAACTTATATTTTGTTATTATTGTATTCCCTCCGGTCCATTTCTATGTTAAATTTAGTTTTTTTTTGTCCAAAACAATGAGTCTTTTGCAAACCCAAGATATATTTGATATTTTTTTTCCATATATATCCTTATACTCTACTTAAATTCAACACCTATTCCCTACTTAAATTTAACCATAAATGCTCGTACTTGTTACAAAACAAAAGTCATATGAATGCATATTTTTTTTTATCAATAAATATGCACATTCTGAGTGCTTATTAATGTCAAGTGAAATGTGGAGTAAATATGATTAGAATGTGTAAATAATTAATGATATTATAAATAAGGATAATTTGGTACAAATATAAATAAGTTAATGCTTTCTTAATTTGTATATAAAAATCTTAAATTACAATAAAAATGGATCGGAGGAAGTATTAAACTGTATTTACACATTGTTAATCATGTATGGGATTCAGTGACAATATTTTACACGTAAGTGTTGATATTTGTTTGGGAATAATTTTAATTTTATCCTCATATAAGAATATTTTCATACATTTTTTTTATAGGTTTTAGTTATGGATTTAATTGATATACACCGTTAATCAATTAATAATCGATACATCATTAAAAATGTTTGACTATTATCTAATCACATTAACTGTCATAAATTTCATGATTTTTTATTGATTGTCAGTGTAAATTATATTAACGGTAGATACAAATTAAAATCTTTAATTATTTTGATACATTATAAAATGATATTTTCATTTTCGCACGTCTTGAATTATTTTAGACACCGTGGCGACCGTGTCCGGACTCCGTATATGATCTCCGTGTCATAAAAAAAGGGTCCCGTAATTCATGCCAACGTGGAGGGTAATTACGGTAATTCCAGTCATACAGAACATTTGACATTTTATTTTACCTTGATTATTCTATTATCAATTCATCATGGTAAATGAACATCATAAATCATAAATTAATTAACAATTTGATAATTTACTTAATAAACAAGAAATAAACATAGATTAGACCATAAGAGAAATATGGTGGAAGAAAGAAAGAAAGAAAAAAACAGAGAGAGCATAGAGAGGAAGAAAACGAAGAAGGGCTTAAAATCACTTCTGCAAAAGTTTTGGTGTTGTTGAAGGGTTTTAAGCTTTTCAATTCATTCAATTTCCATCACTATATATATAAATAATAAATACAATCATATTTTTCATTTGATAGATACATCCATTTATATCTTTTATTTTTTATTTTTCATCATTTGGAATTTCATCATTCAAAGTGCAAAGATCTTTGGATTCTTTGACTGGAGTAGCAGCTATTGGAGCTAGATCCAGAACCAACTCGAGCTTCTGAACCGATCAATTCATCACAATATTATGGTATTCAAATTCATTTCTCGTTCTTCCCTTTTTCTCCTTTTCTTTTTCGGTCATGGTTCAGTCAAAATGAAGTCTTGTGTGATGACTTAAAAGTTTACTTTTTATAGATTTGGGATTTTCGTTTTTCTTTTCTGCGTTGTATTCTGTAGGAGCTGAATTGGGATCTTTGTTCTGTATGTGGATTGGTTTATCTGATCGTTTTTTCAAACATAGTTGATTAGATTTGTGTGCTTCTTCTTAATTTTCATCAATGTGCACGTTTGTTATTACCACCCAACACCCAACATTGTAGGAGTTCGATTGTAGTACTGGATAGTGTCTTTCCTTATTGACTATGCTGTTTGGAGAAGCACAAAGTTACATGGGCACTGTTTGGGAAGATTCCTATTAATTTTGCTGTTTTTCCTGAACCTCTATTTTTTTAAAAATTATGTTGTGGGAAAAATTGATTTAACTATGAATACTGTCTTAAGGGTTCTGATGATTGCCTTTGTATTGTGGGCTCGTTGATTGAACTTGGTGCAAATCTATTGGGCTGCTTCTTGAAATCGGAACCTTAGGCTATATGGACTGCTGATTATAACTTCTTGAATTTCTTCCAATTATGTTGTTGCATCAGTCATTGATTTAGATGAATTTTCAATGATTCAAGTGGATACATCATTTTTTTTCTTTCATAAAAATAGTGTAATTTTTTTTGGATTTTGATTTTGGTTCAGAATTATAATGGAGCATTAAGCAGTTTTTTTCTTCAATAGACTTAATCAAAGAGGTCAGGTCTAGCTCTTTGAAAATGCAGGTGCTGAACTACAAAATATCGTACATAAAGGGTGCATTTTGTGTGGTAGAGGAGGAAAAATTTAGTCCTTCTTTCCCATGTTTGTAAGACTATATGTGACACTTAATTGCTTAGTGATCCCCTCTTTGTCAGAAATTTCGATGTTTTTCATTTATTTTATTGGTGATATTTGTCTTTGAATATTTTTGTTGTTGGTTTTTTTCTTCAGGTTAGTCTTCTTCAAATTAATATAATTTAGAGTAAACTTCTATTTTGGTCCTCCAAAGATATACGTGTCTTTAGGTTGGTCCCCGATGTATCCATACATCAGATTTGTCCTTCAGTCTCAATTTATACCAGTGTTATCAAATTGGTTCCTAAAAGGATGAAACTTGTGGTATTCAATTATCAATGAAGGACCAATTTGGTTTTTATGATTAATGGAGGACTAATGTGTTGTCATGTATATCTTTGGAGGACAATGGACATTTACTCTCTAATTTAGTTATTATTGATGTTGCCTGCCTCTTATTTCTGTGAAGCTTGACTAGTCTATGAAATGCTAGCTTGGTTGGAATCTATTTCACTTATTTCTTCTTTTACATTATGGCTACCATCTTTGACTTCAATACTAGTTGTTGTCTTCTAATTATTTTTGCGACCTTTTTTCATACCATAGCTGTAAGTTAAGGAAATTTAAATAGGCTGACATTGAGTTGCTTCCTTCATTGAATTGATCATTTTACACTAATGAGATTGGTAGTTGAAATTTTCTATAGATACCATTTTACAATAGAAAATGTGTGACGGCCAGATGGGTTAAGATGGAAGAACTAGAATTCCAACTGTCTTTTTCAAACATGTTCCTTGTAGCATCGAACCATGTTCTGATTATGCAGTGTCTATTGATGCTTCCAACCACAGGAAAGTTATGGGAATTGCTACTTGCTACCTGAGCCTATCTTGTTTGGTTATATAAAGTAAAATACTTTTTTTTTATTTTTAAAATAAGCAATTATATTTGATTACTTTTCTAGCGTGCATATGTGAGGAGAGACTTACTCTTGGTTGAGGCAAAAGCTATCTGAGGATACCCTTTCCATACGGCAAAATATACATATATATTTCTATTACTTTCAGAGAGAGAATTTGACTTCACCCTTTTGTTTATGAATTTCACTCTAGTAGCTTGATTATGCATACATTTTTTAGAGAGGGAATGAATTCTGTTGGTTTATTTAAGTTATGACACACTGCATTGTAGGCTACTGTTGCCAATCCCATAGTTGGATCCCATGTTTGGGTGGAGGATTCTGATGTAGCTTGGATAGATGGTGAAGTCTTGGAGGTTAATGGGGAAGAAATCAAAGTCCTTTGCACTTCAGGCAAGACGGTGAGTATGTTTTTATTATTTTTTAAAATTCTATCCTGTTCTTCACCAATTCATTTTCTTGTTCTTTGAATCTACCAGTTCTGCTTTGAGTGCTTTAAATTCTTAAACATGAATGACCAGTGGGAATCTTTTAATGAAGATAGGGTGGGCTTAGTGCTTGCAGTATGCCTGTAGTTTATTTGGTGTACTAGGTACCATCTAAGATTTTTAAGTTAACCTAGAACTTGAAACTGTCTGATGTTTTAAAGTTGGGAATCCTTGGTCTCTCTCTTTTTTGTCTTGAAATTTGCAGGTTGCTGTTAAAGCTTCCAGTGTTTATCACAAAGATACTGAAGCTCCACCATGTGGAGTGGACGATATGACAAAGCTTGCTTATCTTCACGAACCTGGTGTCCTAGATAATCTGAGATCAAGATATGATATCAATGAAATTTATGTATGTATTTCAGATGCCAACTCTCCATGTATTGTCTTCCTTGTGCCTTAAATGCTTTTATTACTTCCCTTACATGAGCTTATAAAAATATTTGCTTCCAGACTTACACTGGGAACATATTGATTGCTGTGAACCCTTTCATTAAGCTTCCTCATTTATACGATAGCCATATGATGGCACAATATAAAGGAGCAGGTTTTGGTGAGCTAAGTCCACATCCTTTTGCTGTTGCAGATGCAGCGTATAGGTGATTTCATATCTTTCATGTAAATAGTTCACGTAATTAGTTTACTAGTCAGACCATATTAATTATTTTGGATTTAGGCTTATGATTAATGAGGGAATCAGCCAGTCAATATTGGTTAGTGGTGAAAGTGGAGCTGGTAAAACAGAAAGCACCAAGTTACTCATGCGCTATCTTGCTTACATGGGAGGTAGAGCAGCTACTGTTGGCGAAGGTAGAACTGTTGAGCAGAAAGTCCTAGAGGTAAGAGAATTAAACCTTTACAAAATTAAGGGGGTGTTTGCTTTGTTTTATGTTTTATTCTCAGTTGACATTGTTTTCGCTAATAATTACAAAAATGCTAATTTGTTTTCATTCCGTTTGGAAGTGGTGAAAACAATGTTAAAAATTAAAAACAGGTGACTTTTTTTTTACATTATTAATGAAAACATGTCAACTGAAAATAAACACAGAAAACAAACCAATTACCGTCTTAGTTTTTTGGCAAGCAGATTGGCTTCCATAAATTTATTTATTTAGTTTCATAATCATTGCCAGTGTCTAGATTCATTAAAACCTTATCTTATACACACTTAACATGACCTTATTTTTTGGCCTTTTTCCTCTTTATTTTCAGTCCAATCCTGTTCTAGAAGCCTTTGGCAACGCCAAGACTGTTAGAAACAATAATTCAAGGTGTAAAGTTATAGAAAGTTTTTATTGCTTATGAGTTATGTCGCAAATATTATGCTACTGTCTTATTTGTATTGTTTTGTCTGTGATTTCTGCAGTCGTTTTGGTAAGTTTGTGGAGATTCAATTTGACCAAAGGGGAAGAATTTCTGGAGCTGCTATCAGAACTTATCTGCTAGAAAGATCACGTGTTTGCCAGGTGTCGGATCCAGAGAGGAATTATCACTGTTTCTATATGCTCTGTGCTGCACCTCCAGAGGTAACTGTGTTTTCTTTTGTTTAGAATTCAGAAATTCAGAAATATTGGAAAGAATCAGTTTGTGAATATAGAGCATTTGTTTATGCTTATGTTGATTTGTTTTTGGATTGAATAATAAATTTGAGTAACTTACCATCATAGTGAACTGTCTGACAGTGGACCTATAGAGTGTGGTTTGGTAGAAAAATAAGAGTTTGCGAATATAATGCATACTGGTGTTGCCTGTTATCAATAACTTTTGCTTAACTTCTATTTTCGTCATTTTTCTTGAACTTTTTGTTTGTATTTTTTTGGCAGGATGTTCAGAAGTACAAATTAGGAAACCCAAGAACATTTCATTATCTGAATCAAACGAATTGCTTTGAGTTGGAAGGGGTTGATGAGTCTAAAGAATATCGTGATACAAGGAGAGCAATGGACGTTGTTGGAATAAATTCTGAGGAGCAGGTATTTTATTGGGAGTTTCTTTAAATATGATTCTTAAAGAATAACCTGTATTTCAATCCCCCTAACCCCCACCCCATTTTCCCCATCACTCTTCAGGATGCAATATTTCGAGTGGTTGCTGCAATTTTGCACCTTGGCAACATTGAATTTACAAAAGGGAAAGAAATTGACTCATCTATGCCCAAAGATGAAAAATCTTGGTTCCATCTACAAACTGCTGCTGAACTTTTCATGTAAGCAAACTTTGCAAACTTGCATCAGTTAAAATATATTCTCTTTATAAGGTTTGCATTTCATATCCTCCCCATGTGAAAATCCTTGGTCCATAATTTTTATTCAGGTGTGATGCAAAAGCACTTGAAGATTCTCTTTGCAAACGTGTAATTGTTACTCGTGATGAAACCATTACAAAATGGCTGGATCCAGAGGCTGCTGCACTAAGCCGGGATGCTTTGGCTAAGATTGTGTACACAAGGTTGTTTGACTGGTAAGCCTGTGAGCAGATTGCTTGAAGAAAAATTAGTTTGAACCTTGTATAGGGTTACTAGCAAGTTTGATCAATTTACTCCAAGCTCCACTTCTATAATTTTCTGTCATCTTAATTTGCAGGCTGGTGGATAAAATTAATAGTTCAATTGGTCAAGACCCTGACTCAAAGTCCTTGATTGGTGTGCTGGATATTTATGGTTTTGAGAGTTTTAAGACTAACAGGTGCGATACCGGCACTCCTTTTGTGTTGTAGTTAATATGGGTTGATCTCTTAAAGTGAACATCCAAGAAATGTTAATATCGGAAGTTAAATTTGTAATCCACTCTATCCATTAATCACCGTTATGAATTCCAAACAATGGAGAGGGGCTTTCCACTACTCGTTAAAACTTCCAAGCAATCGACTGATATTCTTTTACCTTCCCAATCTATCCCATTCCAAACCACTCCATTATGAAGCACTCCACTTCTTCCCTTTCAAAAATTGGAAACATAATGGGTGTGTTTGATCTTTGATGCATATTGAGGGACAATACAAACTTAACAGCACAACACAAGTGGTTGAGCCGTAGGACAATTTTTTTTTGGTGTTGTAACCTATTTGATGACTAAAGCACATGCTAAAAATTTTGTGCTATCTACTGTTTGATATGCATAAGTACTGGACAAAATAATACAAATTCATGGAAATCCCCTTCCAGATCTGTGCTTTCCAAAGCAGATCTGGCATCTGTTAGCGCAGACTTAGAACAAGAACTGTGGATGATAAGCTCTTTCCCATGCCACCATGCTACCACCACCGTCTCCCTCATGGCAGCAGATCTGCAACAAGAAATGAGAATAAAACGGCATGCTTGTGCTCAGAGCCTCAGACCTCCAATCTCATCTCACACCTTCGGTGTCATTGAGCTTGGATCTAGAGTCCTGGCACCTCTGAACTCCGACAATGACAGCTTGGCTCTTGAGTCTCGGCTCTCTCTGACGCTGCAGCTCCGACCAAGTGCTGCGGAACCTGCGGCTTCTTTGTGAATGGCATTGTCTAAGGACGAAGTGGGTTTTTGGTCGTTTTCTTTAGTGTTCTGGACAAAATTCTATGACTTGGTTCAGTGGGTAACAATTAACAATTTCATGTTGTCCCTTGAGTTGCCTTTTGTCCGGTACTTAGACTAGTTTAAAAATCAAACAAAGTAAAAAAATATTTGTGTTGTGTTGTGATGTCCCTTGTTTTTTAGCAAATCAAATCGACCCAATGCCTATTAAACTAAATTCTCATGAGATTTAATGCCTTTTAAACGATCATTAACGGTAGTCTAAATCTCTAATAGACATAAAGGTGTTCTTTAGATTTCATATTTAATGCCTCATTTGTATGTACTTTACAGTTTCGAGCAATTTTGTATCAATTTGACTAATGAAAAGCTTCAGCAGCACTTTAATCAGGTTTGTTTGCCAAAGGGAGATTTTTTCTTCATACTCACTGGCATCTCTTGCTTGTATATTTGAAACATAGAAATAAGGATATTTATTTCTTCTTATTTTACGTGTGCTCTTGTAATGCTCAAATATTTTTTTTTCTGCAGCATGTTTTCAAAATGGAGCAAGAAGAATACAAAAAAGAGGAGATTGATTGGAGTTACATTGAATTTGTTGACAATCAAGATATTCTGGATCTCATTGAAAAGGTTTTTCCTTCTAATTTACAATCATTCTGTTGATTGGTTGTCTCTTGTACCATACTTTTGTATAAGATGTTCATTTCTGTTAAAAAAAATAGGCTTTAAATGTGAAATGTGATGGTCATAAATTTGGTAGGGTCTCAAGCTCGGTGTAATGTGTGGCAGTACTTAAAACTGATTAGCTTATATGCTGGATTGTGGAAGAGGGGTGGTGACGTGGTGTGACTGACATCAACAATATTTGATTTTATGGTGACTTAAATGATTCAGTAACTTCATTTTCACCAACCAATTCTTGACATATACTAGCGTGCCTATCATTTTTTTAGGAATTTTTATTTAGAAAATGGAGTGAATATAATGATTTTAAGATTTCAAATAAATGCCCACTAACAATAACATCTTATTTTAAAGAGGTCTTAAAATTTTAAATCACCACCTTGAGTGTAGACACATTGATGCACTTTGCCAAGGTGTTATTAATGATTTTACCATTGTACAGGATGATAATTGATAACATAATTGTGTTTGTGCAATTTGTTATTAGTGGATTTATTATTTATCATTTTTTTATGTATTTATTTTCAGAAACCTGGTGGCATTATCGCTCTTCTCGATGAAGCATGGTAAGTATACTTTGTGCTAGCACCTTTGAATTGGTATTACCAGTCTTAATATCTCTGTACCTCTGGCTTAGTTCATTCATTTTAGTCTGCCATAGTTTTTAACTATTTTTGTTGATGCTCCAAACGTGTATGTGTTTTTCAGTATGTTTCCTAGATCTACACATGAAACTTTTGCCCAAAAGCTGTATCAGACATTCAAAAACCATAAAAGGTTCAGCAAGCCCAAATTGGCACGCAGTGACTTCACAATTTGCCATTATGCTGGTGATGTAAGTTGGGATAAAGAGTGTTTTTTGTTTCAGATATATAATAAATAGGATAGATGCTTGCCTAATACTAGAATGCTAGAGATGGTTTATTTCTACTTTCGAAAGCACATGCCTAACCTGTGACAATATTAGGTCACTTATCAAACTGAATTCTTCCTGGACAAGAACAAAGATTATGTTGTTGCAGAACACCAGGCTCTTCTTTATGCTTCCAAATGTTCTTTCGTATCGGGTTTGTTTCTCCCATCACCCGAGGAATCGTCGAAACAATCAAAGTTCTCTTCAATAGGCTCCCGGTTCAAGGTTGGTGTTTTTTATTTGTTAAAGACACATGATTTGGTTTTCTTCCTTACCTTCTATGTTTTTGACATTCTTGTTCGTATGTCCTGCAGCAACAATTGCAAGCACTACTTGAAACTCTCAGTGCCACCGAGCCACACTACATTCGTTGTGTAAAACCCAATAATCTTCTTAAGCCAGCAATTTTTGAGAATAAAAATGTTTTGCAGCAACTGCGTTGTGGGGTAAGACTACTAGCATTTTTGTTCTAGTTTGAAACAGAGTTAGTGCTGCAATTGAAGTTTAACCCGTTATGTGAGTTTAGGCTTATTACATATTGTGTTTGATTATAGGGAGTTATGGAGGCAATTAGGATAAGCTGTGCTGGGTATCCCACTAGAAAAACCTTTGACGAATTTGTGGATCGATTTGGGCTTCTTGCACCTGAAGCTCTGGATGGAAGGTATCTAAGTTGTTAATCTTCCTTGTCAGTCCTGTTAGCTATTTTTCTGAAAATCCTGATTTATTTCATGTTTTTATTATTTAGTTCTGATGAGGTCACTGCTTGCAAGAGGATTCTGGAGAAGGTTGGACTTAAAGGCTATCAGGTAACTATTACCATGAAACTTTTGATTCTTTGGGTTACTTGTTCTCGTATTTGAGTTTGATTAATTAATGGAGTTTGGGATGATTTTGTTTTGGAAATGGGGCATAACATTTTTAATCTATTAAAAAAGAACACTTGAATAAGTATAGTGCTGTCACTGCTGTATATACTCAGAAGTCTTCATTGACCTGGGTATTGGCAAAATTCCCCAACTACTTCTAAACTCTAATAACATTTTACTTATTGGGAACTCATAACATAATGGTTGTTTTGGCTTATGCTGTTACCACTTCGGAGTTTCTGGTGGGGCCACTGGTAACCTTTCTTCTTCCATTCTGTGGTGTGAATGTATATTGTAAATGAGCTATTCTCATTACAGTTAGAATCTGTAACCATCAGTTACTTAGGCTGTTGTAACTGCCTAAGGCTCAGGACACTAGCATATATTCCGTACTTGGTTCATCTCTGCACTCAACACTAAGATTCAATGGATTCAAGATTTCTCTCTCTTTTCTTCTTTGCTCTTCCTTAACATGGTATCTAGAGCTACGTGATCCTTCCGTGGCTTCCGAAATTCCTTCTCCTCCTCCACCTCGTTCAACCGAAAACTCCACCGGAACCTCCATTCATACTGCTGCTCGAGGTCCAGAATTGTTCTCACACACCATTACTGAGCGATTAGATGAGAAGAACTTCCTTCTATGGCGGTAACAGGTTGAACCTGTAATCAAGGCAAATCGCCTTCATCATAATCTGGTTTGTCCACAAATTCCTCCAAGATTCCTCAATGAACAAGATCGATTGGCTAATCACATCAACGAGGAGTATCTTGTGTGGGAATCGCAAGTTCAATTGCTTTTCTCGTGGCTGCAATTGTCACTATCAAGTGCGATTCAATCTAGGGTTCTTGGATGTCTGCACATGTATGAACTTTGGGACAAGATCAAGGGAAATGCCAATGGCTCTCTAAATAAGTACAAGGCGAGATTAGTGGCAAAGGGTTTCATCAAGTGCATGGTTTTGTTTCAATTGAGACCTTCTCTTCGGTTATCAAGCCTGTGACCATCCGAATTATCCTAACTCTAGCACTAACTCGGAAATGGGATCTACTTCAACAGTTCAACTCGATGTCAATAACCCCTTTTTGAATGGCTTTCTTGATGAGGAAGTGTATATGACACAACCTCAAGGCTTTGAAGCTTCGGATCCTACTCTTGTATGCAAGCTCCGTAAGGCCTTGTATGGCCTCAAACAGGCACCTAGGCAATGGTTTGAAAGACTCAAACAGACTCTGCTCCAGTTTGGCTTTAGGAATAGCAAATGTGATCCCTCCCTATTCACTTATACACAAAATGGGGCTGTGGTTTATCTTCTTGTATGCATATGTGGACGACACATAACTGGGAGCTCATCTTCACTTGTACAACAACTCATTACACAGCTTCATTCAGTTTTCAGCTTGAAACAACTTGGTAACCTTGATTACTTCTTGGGCATTGAAGTTTGTAGACAGCCCAATGGGTCCATTATTCTCACTCAAAGTAAGTATCTCGGAGATCTCCTAGCTAAGACAAACATGACTGAAGCCAAGGCCATTTCCTCTCCAATGGCATCTAGCTGCAAACTATCAAAATCTGGTAATGATATGCTCTCGGACCCTACTATGTACATGCCTGTAGTTGGGGCACTTCAATATACCACAATTACATGACCTGAGCTCAGTTTCTCTGTGAATAAGGTGTGCCAATTCATGGCCAACCCTCTTGAAACTCACTGGACTGCTGTAAAAGGCATACTTCGTTTTCTAAAGGGGACAATTCATCATGGCTTACTACTGTTCCCAGCTCCTTTTTATCATCCCCTATACCTACGTGCCTTCTGAAATGCTGACTGGACTACCGCCCAGATGACAGGCAGTCCATATCAGGTGCAGTTATATATCTTGGCCCCAACTTAATTTCCTGGTCTCGCAAACAGCAGGTTGTTGCTCGCTCAAGTTGTGAAGCTGAATATCACAGCCTAGCACAGACAATAGCAGACATTTTGTGGATTCAAACTCTCCTTACAGAACTTGGGGTCGTATTCTCCTCAATCTCCATATGCTTGCACAAAGCACATGGAGATTGGAGATAGATCTCTTTTTTGTTAGAGAAAAGGTTATTCAGAAACAGCTGGAAGTGCTTCATGTGCCATCCCAGGATCAATGGGTTGACTCTCACACAAAGCTCCTATCTCCTACTCGGTTTATGCCCAAGCTCAATGTGGCTGAATTAGCTCCTATTGTTCACCCACCTTGAGCTTGTGGGGGTTGGTGGGGTGGGGTGAGGGAATGTATATTGTAAATGAGCTACTCTTGCTCCAGTTAGAATCTGTAACCGGCAGTTCGTTAGGCTGTTGTAGCTACCTAAGGCTTAGGACACTAGTATATATTCTGTACTTGGTCCATCTCTGTACTCAACTCTAAGATTCAAGATTTCTCTCTCTCTTCTTCTTTGCTCTTCCTTAACACGGGGGCAGTAAATCTTGAAAGTATTGTTTAGGTTTTGGAATGAGCATTATTTTATGTGTTTGTCTAGTGTGTAATGAACTCATATGGCTATTTATGCCCATCTGTGCTTACTGCCATGAATGTTTTACCATTACATTAGGTAACTGCAGATTAGCCCATTCAAGGCTATATTTTACCGTTACGTCGGGTAACCGAAGATTTACCCGAATATTTTGCTTTATTGATGCAGATTGGTAAAACAAAGGTGTTTCTTCGAGCTGGTCAAATGGCTGAACTAGATACTCGAAGAAGTGAGGTCTTAGGAAAGTCAGCAAGCATTATTCAGAGGAAAGTTCGTTCATATTTGGCTCGCAGAAGTTTTGTCTTGCTTCGTTTGTCTGCTATACAGATTCAAGCTGCATGCAGAGGTCTCTTCTAATTTTCTTGAAATTTTAGCGCGCAAGTTGTATTTAGGGGAAACTTGCCAAGTCTCATTTTTTTAATGCTGATTGCAGGACAACTTGCTCGACAAGTTTATGAGGGATTGCGCCGGGAGGCTTCTAGTCTGATGATTCAGAGATATTTCCGCATGCATTTTGCTAGGAAGGCATACACTGAATTGTATAGCTCTGCTGTTTCTATTCAGACTGGTATGCGAGGGTTGGCCGCTCGTTGTGAGCTGTGCTTTAGGAAGCAGACTAGTGCAGCTATTGTCATTCAGGTAGAGAATCTTTTGAAAATCCATCAATATAAGACTTACTAAAATATTTTTACATCCTATGCAAAATAATTGTTGTGGAGCTTGGATTTATTTATTTTTCTTGGTTTATTTTAATTTGTCCTTGCAACTCTGGTTATTTTGTTATTACAGAGCCACTTCCGGAAATACTTGGCACAACATCATTTCACAAACTTAAAGAAGGCAGCAATTACAACACAATGTGCATGGAGAGGAAAAGTTGCTCGGCGAGAATTACGAGAGCTCAAGATGGTAACTACCCCCCTCCCACATCTTTTGAATCCATTAATTATATGCTTTAGGATTCAACAAATCAGCAACTGTGTTGACATTGGGGTTAAATGGTAGAAGCCCTTCATAGCGCATGGTTTTTTAAATAGCAAGTAACTACTTCAGGCAGAACTTTTGACCACTTCGTGTACATCATCAAAAGTGAAACCTGTAGAATTTGGATACCTACCTACCAGTGCATCTAATAAAAAACTGCAGAGCACATTGCATAATCCTGCAGTTCCAGTTGTACATGTTGTTTGGGTATATTTCAGTATAACATTGTCTTATGAAAAGGTTCATTAGGATTTAGGAGTACTAATTATATGTGATAGTTGAACCTTTCAAAATGCTAGCCTTAAAGTCATAATAGTAAGAGTCAATTCTTGTATTTTTGCCAGAATAAAGGGGTTATGTTGATAAGGGAATTTTTTTAAGCTCTCATATGTTACGATTGCTAGCTACTCACCTATTTTTATTTTGTTATTCAGTAATTGAGTTCTTTTTCTTTTTTTAATTTTTAATTTCAGGCTGCAAGAGAAACTGGAGCTCTCCAAGCTGCCAAAAATAAGCTAGAAAAGCAAGTTGAAGACCTTACATTGAGGTTGCAGTTGGAAAAACGCTTGAGGGTAAATGATTATTATTTAGTTAGTCAGTGCTAACTGCTTACTGATATTATTTTACTGTGGTCACTTGACAATTTTTCAGCACTATGTTAAACAGAGTAGTTCGAGTTAAGTATTGTATTACAATCTGTTAACTGTGTAGCCATACTTATTTATTTTAGAAGGTTTAATTAGTGGAGTAAACTTGATTTGTGTAGTTGATGAAAATACATTTTTGTCAGTTCTTTGTTTATAAGGATGAAATAAGGTCATTATGAAGTATTTCCTTGCAAAGCATCCTAAATGTCTAACAATAAATGTAGACTGACATGGAAGAAGCAAAAACTCAAGAAAACCAAAGATTACAGTCTGCTTTGCAAGAGATGCAACTTCAGTTTAAAGAAACCAAGGTGCTGCTTCAAAAGGAGCGCGAGGCTGCAAAAAGAGAAGCAGAGAGAGCACCTGTCATACAGGAGGTTCCTGTTGTTGACAATGCTTTGTTGGAGAAGCTCACTAGTGAAAATGAGAAACTCAAGGTGAGGTGGTTATCAGTATAGATATCTCCTCTGCACTGAAAGAAAGTCTTTATATATTGGTATATTTTGAATATTCTTACATTTTGGAAAGATAGGTGGCCATTTCTTACTACTAATCTAGTGCTTCCTGGAGTCCATTGCAGACCTTGGTGAATTCACTGGAAAAGAAAATTGATGAAACAGAAAAAAGGTATGAAGAGACAAGCAAAATTAGCGAAGAAAGGTTGAAGCAAGCTTTGGAGGCTGAATCAAAAATAATCCAGTTGAAGACTGCCATGCAAAGGTTTTGTTTGTGATTCAGATTTGTTGGCATCACATATATATTTAATTCATATCATTTCAATTATTACCTGTTTCCAGTCTTCGAACAGCAATCATCCATACATTCTATTTGCAGTTACAAGATCTGCACATCATGACCATTTTTTGCTTTTACTGATACTGATAGGCTTGAAGAGAAATTCTCGGATATGGAATCTGAAAACCAGGTTCTTCGTCAACAATCTCTGCTTAACTCATCTGTGAAAACGATGTCACAGCACCTTTCTACCCATGTTCCAGAGGTAAATTGCGCTCGTTAAAGTATGTAGGTTGTCATTTTCAATATGTAAGTGTGAATCTTTTGGATTATGGATATTTTTATATGCAGAAGTTGGAAAATGGTCACCATGCGGCTGAAGAGCAGAAAGCAGCTGTAAGTACATTTCTTTCTACCTTTTCTATATATGTGCCTTTCTATAACAAGCCAGCTTTTGTGTTTAGTGGAATCTAAATTGTGTTGTTTTTTCAGGAGAATGTTACACCTGTGAAAAAGTTTGGAATAGAATCTGATAGCAAATTGAGGAGATCCTACGTTGAACGTCAACATGTGTGTACTTAAAATTTGACATTTAATATGTCAGTTCTTGCAAATACGCTCACCTTTTTTAACATTTCTTTCGCTGTAGGAGAATGTTGATGCGCTTGTCAACTGTGTTATGAAAAATATTGGCTTCCATCATGGAAAACCTGTTGCTGCATTTACCATTTACAAATGTCTTCTCCATTGGAAATCATTTGAAGCTGAAAGAACAAGTGTATTTGATCGCCTTATCCAAATGATTGGTTCTGCAATTGAGGTGCCTTTTTTAGATTTTCTTATATAAAACCATTATTGAGCCTTCGCCTAATAGCTTAAGCCTTTAGGAGAGTTGATCCTTGACATGGTATTAGAGTCTCTGTGACCAGGTTGGCAGGAGATCAATCTTTGCAGCACTCCATGTCATAATTACAATGATTATTCTAATGTAGTATATTCTAAAATATCGAATATGCAGTCTAATGTAATGTAATGTTCATTATCAATTAATAGCTGCTGCTTTATTAGAGGTGGGAGTGTGTTTGTGTGTTTAGTTCAATTCTTGTTGTGTGAATAGGTTTTCTATTTGAAATTATTATTGTTAGATGTAATATGTATGCAAATTGGAATCCTGCTGTTTTCACTAGCTAACTTCCTGGTTTAGTTGTTATGGTTATCCATCCAGCCATTTTTCTTGTGAGTTTATGAACCCATTTGTATGTTTATTTGTTGAACAATGAATTATCTTGTGGCTCCTGTGCTGTTAACTGTTTTGGTCCTAATTTTCACGTCCTATTACTGTGGTGCTTTTTCTGATGACATAAAGAAAAGTATTGGAGCGCTTATCATAAATAACCTTTTGTTTTTCTTCTTCGTTCTTCCTTACTTTTCAGAATCAAGATGACAATGATCTTATGGCCTATTGGCTATCAAATACGTCTGCTCTATTGTTTTTGCTTCAACAAAGTCTGAAATCTGGTGGTGCAACTGATACAACCCCAGTTAGAAAACCACCTAATCCAACATCCCTCTTTGGAAGAATGACTATGGTAATGATTCGTCCTTACAGTCTTTGTAATCTGATCTTCATTCCACTCTTACAAAGTTGCACTAATTTATTTAGTGGCTAAATTGCAGGGTTTTCGTTCATCCCCTTCTTCTGCCAACCTCCCAGTCCCATCATTAGATGTTGTACGCAAGGTAGAGGCTAAATACCCTGCTTTACTTTTCAAGCAGCAGCTCACAGCCTATGTGGAGAAAATATACGGTATACTTCGGGACAACTTGAAAAGGGAGTTAGCATCGTTGCTTTCATTATGTATCCAGGTATGCTGAAATGCAGTTGGTGATTGTTTAACTTTAGTGAGGTTTAAACTAACCATTATGGAATGGTAAAGTTGGATCGCTTGTCCCTATGTACCGTATGTTCCTTTATGTGATATTTTCTTGAAACTTCTAAGAGGATTCTGAGGCTCCTTTCTAGTCACATAGGCTTTTGGTTCCGTTCCTCATGCAAACCTTATTGCTGATATACAGGCACCAAGAACATCAAAGGGAGTGTTACGATCTGGCCGATCCTTTAGTAAAGATTCTCCCATGGGTCACTGGCAGAGTATAATTGAATCCCTCAATACCCTCCTTTGTACCCTCAAAGAGAACTTTGTAAGAAACAAATTTATGACTTGTTAACTTAGGAGGATAAGCAATTACCTCCCTGTCAGCCTTGTTTATGCTATTTCGGAAAAATTGCTAAAACATTATATGTTGTTTTGGATTTCAGGTGCCTCCAGTCCTTATCCAAAAGATCTTCACTCAAACGTTCTCATTCATTAATGTTCAACTCTTCAATAGGTAAGTAGTTTCTGCATACGTCCTTTACCATACAAGAAATTTTTTTTTTGTATCATGGTGTTTTATCTAAAAATGCGGGAAGGTTAACATTATTTTTTTGAAAAAATTATTGCTAGTCTTCTTCTGCGTCGTGATTGTTGCACATTCAGCAATGGGGAATATGTGAAAGCTGGTTTAGCTGAATTGGAGCTGTGGTGCTGCCAAGCAAAGGAGGAGGTAATTTATTTCTTCATTTACTGTATTATGTTAGTTTTTTGAGTTAGTGCATATTTCCCTAGACTGTAATAAATATGGTGGCTGACCTATTACTGCTATGTATGGCTTTGGAACTGGTTTAAACATCTTCATAAAAGGTCTAACCTAATTCGTTTGGGCTTGTAGTATGCAGGGTCATCTTGGGATGAGCTTAAGCACATAAGACAGGCCGTTGGATTCTTGGTAAGTGTCTTGTTTGATAATATGGAATCATTTATCTTTCCCTTGTTGATGATGTTTCATAATTTTGATAATCAATGTTGGTTTACTATGCATCATGTTTTGTTTTTACTTGCATAATTGTATAAACTATAAAATATGTTAATTTCATGATTATGTTTGATGGTAGGATAAATACAGTCAAACGAAGGACAGGACATGTGCTTTTGCTCTTAGATCATGCTCATCTAAATCTAAATGTTTGTATTCATTTGAGAAGAAATTGTACTGATTGTCATATAGCCAATTTTTATGGACAAAAATGCATCTTTTATTGGTTCTGTAGAAGAAAATCATGCTCAAACGAATTACTGTAAGACTCGTCAGATACTTAACAAGTATGCAAATAGCTATGAGACAGGTGTTGGAAAAGTAATGATCAATCCTACTTTAATGGTTCTCATTCTCAACTCTATTAATCCATGCAATCCGCATCATTAGACTGGGCAATGGCAAAGTTAAAACCTTGGAAGTTATCAAGCTGTATTAGTTCATAAGCAACTGCATCATGTATGTTAATTTCGAAAGATAAACATCTCTTTGATGGGAAATTGTTGAGTCTCCAATATAGAAGATAATAATGTATTTCACTTCATTTTTGTGGACTTTGTAAAGCCTTCACGATTTATGCGTTGGTTAGTAAATGTGCATATTTTACAGTAGTCCAGATTTGCTTGATAAACTAATCTTATTTATAGCTTCTACCTTTGTGATGATTTTACTTGGAATGATTATTACGCCTATCTGAAGTGATCAAAATCCAATGTCTTAATTAGTTCTGTTGGTTTAATTGTTGTCATTTTTTATAAACAGGTTATTCATCAGAAGTATAGGATTTCCTATGATGAAATCATTAATGATTTATGCCCTGTAAGTATCCATCGCAAACTTTCCGTGTGAGTGCATGGGGCATGCATCTCATGAGTTTGTTAATATTCATATTGGCCTATCTTTGATTGCATAATGGAAGTTAGTAGAGCAGAATTTTGAGGTGATGAGTTCTTGCATTGATCAGGTGTTCAAATGTGGTTTCATTGTATTTTTACAAAGGAAAGGTTAAGAATTCATATGTATGCATAATGTCTTGCTAAGGATGGATTAAAAGGATATTAGGGAGATCTATATACGCATGATCATAAATGCATAATCTCTTGCTCTTGCACTCACTATGTCTTTCAGAGTCTGTATATTTTTCTCATGCCTTTTCCCTTCTGTTTTCTTCCCCTCTCCCCTCGCTTCTACATCAGGTCATGAGTGTCCAGCAGCTGTACAGAATATGTACACTTTACTGGGATGCTAATTATAATACTCGAAGTGTATCCCCAGATGTACGTTTTGGTTTTCTACATTTTCTCTGATAACAGCAAAATTAAAGAAGTGGCAGATACTTGATTAACATGCTCAAATCTTCCTTCAGGTCCTTTCAAGCATGAGGGTACTTATGACTGAGGACTCTAATAATGCTCAGAGTGATTCTTTCTTGTTGGATGACAGTTCCAGGTAGAGTGCTTGTTTATGAAATGCCTTTGGTGTTTGCTTTAATAGCATAACATGCATTTTGAGCTTTAGAACCACAGACAGTGGAAATCTTATCTGCCATTATTAAGGATAAAGGAAAGTTGATACATTTAATTTCTTTATTGTTCAATACATGCTGAAGGCAGACTTTTAATACAATTCTTTGATTTTTATTTATTTTTTATTTTTTTTGTATTGGATATTAATATTAATTAGAACAAAGGATGATACTATGTAAACTGGTTGTAGGTTTACCAACTGACTTTTGCTTCTTTTTACAGCATCCCCTTCTCAGTGGACGACCTCTCTACATCACTGCAAAAGAAGGATTTCTCAGATATGAAACCAGCGGATGAGCTTCTTGAGAATCCTGCCTTCCAGTTTTTAAATGAGTAGGCGGTGAAGGAAGCTTAGAATGCGTTTATAATTTTGTCGTCACGCCAGGCATGCAACAAAATCAGTTGTTGGTCCTTGCGATAGTGGTTGTAAATCCATTTTTATTTTTTATTCTTTTTTCCCCCCAAGTATTTTTGCTTTTGTTTTGCCTTCCTACATATTGTTTGCATATCCCTGCATGGTCGTGCCCCTGATGTAAAGTTATTTTTTCATTCTTTTGTTGCCATTCAATTGTAAAATTTTTATTGCTAAGAGGGGCAGGGATATTTTTAGGATTAGTGAGCTTGCCTCAGCATGTTCATTTTTGTTGTCCTGGTCAGAAAACCATTAGGAATTTCAGCTGAGCTTATAATTTTGTTTTGGGGGTGGAAACTCACTTTCCACTCCATTTTTCACTGTATAAAGGGTGAAGAATGAAGATTGATACATAATGAATGGGTTGTTCATATTCTGGACTTTGAACTCGTTTTTATTTTCTTTTGTTTCCTTTTCGTCCTCAGTGCTCAAGTGCAACATGGCCGAACAGTCTTTCTGGTTCGAGAGGGCGAGTGGATTATTATATCACTGCAAAATTCTAGAACTGTAAAAATTGAATATGGGTAATACAAACGAGACTTAATGTGGTTTTTAAGAGTTTTTTCACCTGACCCGTATGATGATTGATACATTCCTTAATCCTGAACTATATCACTATTGCTGTAATTTCAAGACCCAGCAGAGTAATCTAAGGCTATGTTTTGGAGAATGGGGTGAGATGGTTAGTAATGGAGTGGGATGATGTAAAAGACTTGACCCATTGTTTGAGAGTTTTTTAAACAATGGAGTGGAATGATTGATGATAGGAAGCCAAACCATTTCAAACCATCCAAAGGCTCTAATTTTCATACTCTCCAATTTGGGGGTTTGGGAGGGAACACTTTCCTCTTTTTTCTCCTAAATACAAATTTATAATTTTAACCCTTTAAAACAAACAAAATAAAAACTTTCCGGATTCGTCTCACTCTCGTATTCCAATCATCTCATGTTTCTTCTCTTCAACATTACTGTCCTCTTTGTTTATGTTGGTAGGAAGAGTTTCTGGCATGGAACAAATATTTTGTTTTACAATACTTTTCGTTGGGAAATTCATTCATGCTTTAGCTCTACGGCACGAAAGTTCCATTTCTAGTCGAATATGCAAAAAAAAGGTTCATCAAAGTGCTTTCATTTCTTCAAGGTCATGTGGCACTCATGTAGAAGATATTTCTGAAAGCCTAGGGAAGCCTAATGATTCATCTGAGTTCAATCAAAATTTTTGTTTAAGAAATTTGGTAAGCATTGTTATGGACAATAAAAAATAAAAAGGGTAGTATTGGAAATAAAATTTGTAAATCACTCCATTCCATTACTTACCATTGTGACTTCTAAACAACAGAGTGGAATGTCCCTCATTCCTTCATTAAAGCTCCCAAACAATAAAGTGGTATATTTTTATCACTCCACTCTACTCTAAACCATTTTATTTCTAACCATTTCACTCCATCCTTTCCAAAAACTCTCAAACATAGCCTAATTGTTATAACGCGCATCAAATAACAGTTGCCAATAATGCGCTCCGTCCTTTTCCCATTCTCCTTTACCCTCTTTCCCTCCCCTGTATGAGACTACCATAAGTCTCCTTTTGCAAAAAAACAAAAAACAAAAAATTAATAATTTAGTTTGGTCAATTGAGATTAATTATAACCTTGGTTAAAGCCTAGTTATTCCCACAAAAGTGACTGGTCACATTGACAACAATGTGCTCCATCTCTTTTTCATTCCCCTTTCCTCTCTTCCCCTCCCTTATGTAAGACGTGCCATAAGTTCTCTTTTGATTTTTTTTTTTTTGATAATTTGGTTTTGATCAATTGAGAGGTTAATTATAACCTTGATTAAAGCCTCATTATTCATTATTTCATCCAAAAGTGTGATTGGTCACAGTTGTAGTCGTGTCATCAAGCGAACTTTACCTGTAAGGTCCAATGTTTGAATCCTAGGATCGTTACTTTGAGGAGGATTTTACCTAACCATTAACTCAATCCGATAGTTAATATCACAACTTTGCCTGTAGGATGATGGTCAAAAGATTAAAAAAAACTAGTCATTGCAGCACATATTACCTCTCGGAGACTTGATTAATAAACAATTAAACACTAATTAAGCCTAGTAAGAGTGCATACATGCTTTGCTTAACCCTGATTTTATAAAAAAAGAAAGAAATTAGTGTCATTAATCTATGAATCTCAATCATGCCAGCCATAACCTACCATCAACTAGCAAAACCATTCGCTTTCATCAAATTCCTTCTCCCAATTTAAGTGACATTCAATCTATTCTCTTATATTTGTCATATTTGTGATATTGATATGACGAGGACCGTTGTGGAAAGTCCAACTTGGTCATTTTCAATAGCACATGGCTCCAAAAACGAGTCTCTCCCCAGGATTTCCCAGAATAGATATGCAGGGCATATCATTATCTAATATTACTTCACATGTCGTATTTACAAAAAATGTGTGGCTTAGGGTTGAGAAATCAATTGAGCTGGTACTGGTAAACATTGTTATCAACTTTATTTGGCTGATTAATTTTTCTTCTCTTTTATCATCAAATTCGTGGATCGGTTAGCTGCACTAATTATTCTAAACTGAGAACAATGATTCCATCGCATTTTATAACAAAAAACTAGTTGTTTTTTTGGGGAAATTTTTTTTATATGATTGAATTTATTTTTTTAGGATCTGACAATCAATATCGCAGCCAGAGTGTACCATAATGAGAAAATTATTTCAGCCAAAAAAGAAGAAATTAATATATGGAAATATGGTGTAGGATTATTTTTTAAATATATTTTCAGCTCATTTTTTAAAATTTACCTTTCATATAATCAATATATATAGACACACATAAACAGTTAAGGAACATGAATTTTTTTATTCCTGTTTTTTCTATGGAACAAATGAGGCACTTCTATTTAATTTCAGGGTTGTAATTACCTAGAATTAATTAATCCCCCCTCATTAGTTATATATGCACAAATTAATGTATCTTGGATGGTCTGGAATCGGAAGTGGCATGTTAAATTTCATTCAGTGAGTTATATATAGAGATTTGTTGATGAACCTAAATTAATGTGACAGTGATCTATTAATCAAGTCAACTAATTATTCTTTTATGCCAAGTTGCATTTTTCTGTTCTATTAGCCCTTCGTGGATAAGCTTTACAGTACACTCTCATACTGATAACGAGTTTTCAGTAATAAGCCCATTTTATGAAGAAACCTGAAGCATCAAAGTAGGTGATGGAAACCATATGCACTGCATCTGCTCCAATTCTTGTTTCATTCCCTTAATCTGCCATTCACTTCGATGTGTGTGTGCTTAGTTGCTTACATTACCAACCTACCAATTATTGACACCAAAAACCCCAAATTATGATTTATATATATATATATATATATATATATATATATATATATATATATATCCTAATGCTCGCAGGTCAAAGGCAAGATAATTAATGATGGTTAGAACTATCTACTACTGCACATGTAAGTTCGGTATATGTATCAAATTTTAATTCATTTTTCATTAACCAAAGAGCATATTTAATCAAAGGTCTCACTTAAAGTCTAAATATTCCAGTTAGTAATTTAAGAAGCCATTCCATGTGGTCTCGTGTGTTTCTCCGGATAGTCCACGCATCTCTCTTTTTTATGGTTATATATAACTTTTGTAATTATATATATATATATATATATATATATATATATATATTATATATATATATATATATATATATATATATAGTTTCATATGATGCAATTAATAATGATTGATAAGCATCTAATCCTTCAGTCACGTTCTTCGTTTTCTTTTGCCAAACGGCTGGTCATGTTCTAAACATATTCTATTCCCTTCTTCGTAGCTAGCTGAAAATGTGTATAATTAAAGGGTATTACTTATGAGTATTTTCAGGATATTGATTAAGTAACCAAAAAAAGAAAAGTTTGTATTGAAAAACTAAGTACAATATTTTTCAAAATGCTAAATATATAATTTTTTTTTGGTTCTTTAAACAATGTCCTGGGGGCATTTGTTAGCATTCTCCATGATTAAATTAGAATAATGCTAACCAGTATCCTTAGGACATTGTTTAAATAATCAAGAAAGAGAAATTTGTATGCAAAATGTTGTATTTAATATATTAAAAAGTGTTACATTAGTTTTTCAATACAAATAATTATTTTTTACATGGATTCATTAAGTACTCTTTAACGAAGCTCATTAAATTATACCAAAAGATATTGATGCTTTTAAGTTGTTTATTATGTTGCCGTCAAGGTAGTTATTTTGTTAGTTAATGGTGTTCTTCTTTATTTATATTTTTTTGGTGCGAGTTAATGGTGTTCTTTATTTAAGAATTATCGACGATTCAGAGGATCCCTTTTAATGCAATCAATAGGAGCAAATTAAATAGTTGTAGCTAGCTTCTAAAGGTCTAATTTACTATGGACTTAGTCAAAATATCCAACATTTCGAATATATAGTCCCATTTATTTTCTTTTTTTTGTGAAGGAAAGTCCCATTTATTTTTAGTGGGTGTATCTTTGTTGCTTTCGCTGCTAGTGTGACTTAACCGACTTTGTCGTGAGTTATGTCTAGTGCAACGTGAGTAAAATAAATGTAGTTTATTTTGTAACATTGAGCATACAATATGTTGTGCATGACTTGCTGGTCTAAAATATCTTTTATGCATACAAAAAGAACAGGGATGATGACCACTCAATAGAGGGGTGGCCTTGAACATGGACGAGGTGGGTGACTGTTCAGGACCCCATTTTTTTCAAGTACCGGATAGTAGGTAAAATATTATTATATATTACACATAGATATTAAATAAAAATTTTATATAATTATTTTTTTACCAAGAAAAATAATTATTCCAAAAAAATTATAATAGAGTGATAAAAAATAATATGGCAAATGTATATGCATACATTAGAATATATTTTTAATTTAAAATTTGATACACTCCTAATTTATTTACTATTTAGACTTTTTTTCCCCAATTCTCTCATTCGCTTGTTTTGATTTTTATCGAAAGTGACTTTTGATTATGAGCGGATTATTAATATTTTGCAGCAAAAAATATAAGAAGGACCATTTTCAAATGATTATGAGGACATCATTTCCTTAATTTGTCCAGGACACCAAAAATACTCATGTTTGACTGTTGGACTCTAATACCGATCATATTTATGAAGAAATATTTGAGCTTATATCTTAAAAGGCACTAATGATGGAAGTCAAGTATATTTTTAGTAGTGAACTGCAGGTTCATCAAAGGATAATAAATTTTAATTTATTATGTCTAAATATATTATTCTTTTATATATGATTCCATATCAAATAATTCAACTATAATTGGATTTTAAATATACATTTTTCATTAACTTAAATAAAAAGTGTTTAAAAACTAATTTAAACTCAAAACATGATTTATATACTCAATCATAATTTTGTTTTTTATATTTATTGATTTTTTTTAAATGTTTCAAAATTAGATTGAACTGAAATGTATAGTGTCCCAATCATTATAAGGGATACTCAAACCCCACCACGTTCAATTAGACATTTGAAACATGAAGTTTATAGGTATGTATATTGTTACTCTTTTTAGTTGCAAATATACTGATAATGGTTTTGCTAACAAGTACCCTATAGCACTGTTTAAGAAATTCCAAAAAGATAATTCTTGATTCAAAAATTAAGTATATTCATTCCAAATATATAAAATACATCACTTTCGCATAAAAATTTATTTCTTTAGATTTCTTAATCAGCGTATGTGGGGACACTCATTTGCCATAATATTATTGTAATTAAAAAATTAAAAAAATAGAAAGAAAAAAAAAGTGACTTAATGAAATTTAAGAGCTTGTTTGCTTTATTTTCAATTTTTGTTTTCAAAAATAATTACAGAATTGTCACTCTGTTGTCATTTTATTTCACGTTTCTAAAGATTTGTATAGGAATAGTAAAAATAAATCTTTGAAAACATAAATAGAATGAATATAAGGTAGTAATTTTATAATTATTTTTTAAATCAATAAATGAAGACATAAATTCGAAACAAAGCAAACAGACTCCAAACCTCTTAAAACTAAGAAACTTAATAGTTAAATATTAAATACTTTTGTTTATTAAGAGGTTTCATATAAAAGAAATATAAAGAGTTTTATAAAATAAAATTTATGATAGTAGCGACTTATTGGAAATTTTTTAATGAGATGAAAATACTAACCAATGGCCATAAGAATTTTGGGATTCCGCTTAGGCGCCCGATCGCACTCCCGAGAGATTAGTCCATCACATATCGGGTGAGAGGATACTTTAAAAACCAGGGGAAAAAAAAATAAAGACTTTGAGAATAATTGTTGACCTCATCATAAAATCATAAAACCCTAGCAATCGGGCCCAAAATGCTTTAATAAGCTGGGAGGTATGAACTCGACTTTCTAAATTTGGGAGCATTTATGGTTTTGAGTTTTGACCCAACCAAGATGGAATAGTTCACTTGTTTTAAGTAAATTAAACTTTAATTATTGTAATCCAACCCCATCCCCTCCCAAAAAAAACACACTACCCACAAGGCACACAAATCTAAAGGACGGTTGCGATTCTAAGCTGAGATAATGTTAAGGTCGGGGGTTGGTAGCTCGAGTGGTTTGAGCTAAGGGTTTAAGGAACTGGAGGAGTAGGAGGTTCAAGGTTCAAACCTTGGCAAGAGAGAAAAAATTAACATAACAACTAACTACAAACATTTGCCTATAAAAAAACAAAAGATAATGTCAAGATCTTGCTAACCAGTAACTTATGGTGCGTTTGGTTCAAAGGAGGAGAGGGGGAGGGGGAGGGGAGGAGAAGGATTTTAATGGAGGGGAGGGGAGAGATTTTAATTAGACATTGTGTTTGATTAACAGGAGGGGGAAGGGAAGCGATTTTAAAACAAATTTACTTTTAAACCCTCATAATTATTTATTTCAAAAGAGACGGGTGGGGATATTTCGGTCAATACATGTAAAACGTTTTAATTAGACATTGTGTTTGATTGACGGAAGGGGGAATGAGAGGGGAAATACACTTTTATAATTGGTTCAGGATGGGAGGGGAGAGATTTTAAAACAAATTTACTTTTAAACCCCCATAATTATTTATTTCAAAATAGACAAGTGGAGATATTTTAGTCAACACATGTAAAATGTTTTAAAATCCCTCACCTCCCCTCCAAATCCCCCCAAATTGGAGGGGAGCCAAAATTGACTTAAGGAGGGATTTGGCTCCCCTCCCCTTTACTCCAGAAAGTGAACCAAACATGAAAATTTTAAAAAAATCTCTCTTCTCCCCTTTAATATCCCACTAACCAAACAATATGTTAAAGATATTGGTTAAAAAAAATAGAATTTTGTATAGAGGATTGTAACTTTTAAATTTTGAAAAAAGTTGAATACATCACTTCCCAATACATAATTTCTATCTTTATTTCTTTGTTCAGTATCCTTAGAACACTGGTTAGGATTTTCCGAATGTTAGTTATTGATGCTATGTTGTGCACCCGTGCGTTTAAATAGTTGATGAGCCTCTGGCTCATCTAGTTTCCAGCTAGAAAAAGGGTATATTTTGTGCCTAATTGGGCGAGTCACCCTCGCTAATCTCCCAAATTGGCCTTGTTTTGTTCCTAAGTTAGTCTTTGACTCGTTTTATGCATTTTTAGTAGTTTTTAGTTTATTTTGAATAGAATTACGCTTTTCGTTTTCTTTTGATTGTTTCAGGTTAAAAGTGAAGCTCCTAGAGTCAAGGAAAATGAAGAAAACAGTGGAAAAGCAATTTTGGAGATATTCGCCCCGCGAGAGGCTACTCGCCTCGCGAGCCTGAAGACCAGCTGAGCAGCAACAATCATCTTTTCTGTCTCGCCTCTCGAGAGGCTGCTCGCCGCGCGAAGCCTTGAGACCAGCATGTGGTGAGAAGACCCTGGAGGACAGAGACCATCACAGCCTAGCCGTGATGAAGGTCACGGTCGTGACAAACTAGAATTTGAAGTCTCGCCTCGTGAGAATCCAATTTTGAAAGCGCGCCACTTTTAATATTCGCCTCGCGAGAGCCTGCTCAACTCGCGAGCGAGCGCAGATCCTGAAATCTATAAATTGCTGTTTTAGGGCAGAAATAAAGAAGCTTTTGATTCTCCACTTGTTGTAGAGCGTTTTGAGGCGATTCCTTGTTCTTGGGAGCCGCGTCTCCTTATTTTCTTTTTCTATTGTACATTCACGATGAATTCCAATTGCTTGTGTCTTGTTACAAGCATGAGGAGCTAATCCCCTTGTCTAAGGGATCAATGAAACCTCCCATGACGGTGTAGATTCAATGTGATGTATGTTTCTCTCCTTTGTCTCAATTATTGTTTTCCAATTCTGAATTTATTGCGTTAATCATATGCATGCGTGATTGACTTGTTAACGTTGATGAGGCTTAGTAGGCAATTCGCGTTTAGAACTTGAATTGGGATCATTGATCAAATATTGCACGAGAGTGAATAGGAGATCGGTGCAACCTAATAGGAACCAGATTTAATTGAGTTTGATGATTGGGTTATATATGAGACCTAGTAAGTAATTAATTCAATCGTTGAATACGTCCTTGAGCACGACAGTGTCATTAGGAGAATTTGGGGGTCCTGGTTGACATTGTAATTGAACTTAGGAAGAGAATCATCATCACTTGGGTACTATGCATGATTGGGTAGGTGGATTTGCGGCCTTAGATATTTAATTCTAGATCTTAATTCTTGATTTCTATTTGATTTGTTTATTTGAATTGCGACCCTATTTTCTCTCTATTCTCAACCACTTGCTGTTACTTGGCGAAACTTATCGAACTTCTTGCGAATTGGTAGAATTGGTAGCCTAATCCTTGTGTTCGACCTCGGTAGTTACTTACCATGTTATTTTATTACTTGCGATGACCCGGTACACTTACCGGTGACTCAACAAGTTTTTGGCGCCGTTGCCGGGGATTGGCACAACCAATTTTCCTAATTTTAGGGAAGTTTGATTATTTGGTTAAGCTGTTTTTATTTTTATTTTCTGTTATTTATTTACTATTATTTCTCTCTACTTCTTTGATTCCACTTGGTCTTGCCTTGTTTTTGTATGCGAGGTACCATTTCACAAGAGGACTTGCTATTTGATTTGGAGATCATCAAGACCGAGAAGCGTTTAAGGAAAGAATCCAGAAAGCGAAAGAGGCTTGAAGCAATTGATATTGAGGAGATGGCCGCAAATCCTCCTCCCTACAAGCCTCTCTTCGAGTACAGTCTACCCAACTTGGGTGATTGTGATTCTTCCATCGTGAGGGGCAACCTCAATACAGATTCGTTCAGAGTGGAAGGATGTGTCACAGCCTATATCCGTGAGAATCAATTTGATGGGAGTGGCAAACAAGACCCTCATAGACACATCACTCACTTCCTTGAAGCTTGTGACTTGCAAAGGACAAGAGGTGTTTCTCAAGATGAGTTTCGCTTGCGGCTATTCCCCCTCTCTCTTAGGGACGTCGCTCGTGATTGGTTTGACAACCTGGATCGCAATAGTATCAGGACATGGGAGCAGATGGCCCAGAAGTTCCTCACTAAATATTTTCCTCCTCAGAAAGCGGCACAAGCAAGAGTAGCCGTCACATCTTTCAGACATACAAAATATGAAACTTATAATGAAGCTTGGGAGAGGTACAATGTGCTCTTGAGAAGATGTCCTTCGACGTTATTTGACCCGGTCTCCAAGGTTCAACATTTCTTTAACGGGTTAAGGGGGCGCTATCAGATGAATTGTGATGCCGCAGCTGGCGGTTCATTTTCCTATTTATCGGCTGAGGATGGATGGGCATTATTGGAGAAGATGTCGTACAATGATTACAACCGTGGTAGGGAAACCTCAAATGGAGTCAGTGCTGCAACAATGGAAATCATTCTAGAGCAAAATAAACTATTGAAGATGCAAGTTGCGGCTTTGTCTGGGAACAAGAAGGTGAATGTGATACACGAGGGAATGCCTCCGGGTTGTGATAATTGTAATGGAGATCATGTCATTCAGAGCTGTCCGTTCAACTTCTCTCGAGAACATGTGGATTCATGCCACAATTTCTATGATAGCGTGCCCCTGAACAACTATCAGAGGAACATACAAAATGATTACAGCCAGAATCAGAATAGGGGTTATATGAGGAGAGACCATCCGGGTTTCGCTTGGAGTAATGCTAGTGGTGGTCTAGCCGGGCAACAACAACCCCAACAGAGTTGGCAACAACAACCTCAGCAGGGTCAGAGGCCAAACTATGGAATCCACCGGCACAATACTCAGCAGGCTCTTCCGGGGCCTAATCAATTACAAATAACAGATGGTGGAAGGCAGCCTTGGGAGTTGGATCTTGAGAAGATGAATGTGGCAGTTGAGAAGTTGGCAATCAATACAGGCACAGCCATTGATAAGTTGGCAACTCATACAGGGGCGGCAATTCAGAATCTAGAGACGCAGATTGCCCAGCTCGCAAAGCAACTAAATGAGCGTCTCCCAGAAACTTTCCTAGGTGATACCGAGAACAATCCTAAGAACCAATGCAATGCCATAACAACTAGAAGCGGAATGGTGTTGGGATCTAACAAGGGTGCAACTAGTTCTCAGGAAGTTGAGGAAGAACAACCACATGTTGAGGAAGAGCAGCCTAAGAAAGAGGAGTTGGCAAGTGACAAGGCACCAGAGCAAGGGGGAAGGCTGAAACTTGTAGATGAAGAGTTTCGAAAAAAGAAGTGGGTTGAACCCCAAGACCTCCCGCCCTACATGAAGGTACCATATCCTGAAAGATTGAAGAAGCCTCAACAAGATAAGCAATTCAATAAATTCCTTGATGTCCTCCGCAAACTTCAAATTAAGATTCCATTTACGGAAGCCTTGGAACAAATGCCATCTTATGCCCGGTTTATGAAGGAGCTTCTCTCCAAGAAGCGGAGAATAGTGGATGAGGAAACGGTTGCTCTGACCGAGGAGTGTAGTGCCATTCTTCAAAGAAAACTACCTCCAAAGTTGAAGGATCCCGGTTCTTTTTCTATACCATGCACCATTGGGGGGATGACTCTAGGGAAGGCATTGTGTGATCTAGGGGCAAGCACCAACTTGATGCCCCTCTCTATGATGAAGAGGTTGGGGATCAAAGAAGTCGAGGATACACGGATGTCACTCCAACTCGCCGATCGTTCTATAAAATATCCTTATGGGGTGGTCGAAGATTTGTTAGTGAAGGTGGACAAGTTCATATTTCTGGCGGATTTCGTGGTGCTTGATATGGATGAAGACACCGAGATCCCTCTCACATTGGGTAGGCCATTCTTGGCCACTAGGCGTGCCTTGATAGATGTGAAACAAGGGAAACTCACTCTAAGGGTGCAAGATGATGAGGTAGTCTTCAATGTCTTTGAAGCAATGAAGCACCCTGCTGAGAGGTTGGATGTGTATCGAGTGGATGTGGTGGACTCAACTGTCAAGGCAAGGGCAACTAGAGAAGCCCATGGTTCTTCACTTGCACAAGTGTTGGTAAAATCCCATGATGATGATAGTGAGGAAAAAGACCCTTTGGGGGATGAGGTCTATCTTGAGTGGTTAAAGGACAAGGAAGCCTTACCGAGTCTCCTAGAGGATGAAGGTGCAAGGGAAAAGCTCAACAAAGAAGGATTGAAAGAAGCTGTGCGTGAGGAAGTGATTAAACCTTTAGAGGCCGGAATCATCTATCCAATCTTGGATAGTAGTTGGGTTAGTCCAATTCATGTGGTCCCAAAGAAAGGTGGCACGACCGTGGTGGTCAACAAAAGCAACAAATCGATCCCAACAAGGACCATCACGGGGTGGAGAGTACGTGCCGATTATAAAAGGCTGTTGGACTTAAATGAGTTGTCCGGGAACCGCATGCAAGCATATGAAAAGGAAAGAACCTACAAAAAGCGGACTAAGGCATGGCATGGCAAGCAAGATTTTCTTCCCGGATTAACCCTTAAGGGTGATTTGAGTCAAGCTCGGGATGTTAAACAAGCGCTACTTGGGAGGCAACCCAAGCTAGGTATCCTTTATTTTTCTGTCATTTTCCCTTATATATATAAAAAAAGAGAAGAGATTCGCCACGCGAATGCACAATGGCCTCGCGAGACAGAAGCCCTGAATCTCAGAGGCTTGCTCACGCTTCTGTCTCGCGTCGCGAGAGTTACTTTCGCCTCGCGATTCTGGGCACCATCAGTTGTTGGAATTCCAGATTCGCCTCGCGAGTTACTACTCGCCTTGCGATTCTGGAAAGTGTGAAGAACAATTTTTCCAGATTCGCCTCGCGAGTGATCTCTCGCCTCGCGAATCTGCAATTAAGGTTTTGATTTGCAGGAGTTCTTCTGGGAGAGGCCTTTGGACCAACAGGGGGGGTGCCCGAGGGATCAATTGGATGAGGATGCAACCGTAGAAGAGCTTTTCGTGGAAGCGCCCACCTACACTACAACTTGATCAGGGAGCACCCTCTCCTTTCCTCACTCTTATTTTATATCTGTGTTCTTACATTGAGGACAATGTATGCTTTAAGTGTGGGGGAGGGAACCAATTGCCTTGTTTTTGTTTTTGATTTGTGTTTTTGTTTTTGAATTTGACTCTTGAATAATTTTAGAAGATCAAGAGTTTGTGTATGAATGTTGTGTCGGCAAGCTTGGTGGGTTTCAATTAAATTTAGCATAGATTGATTGCATGAATTATGTTGACCATTGATGATTTCCCCCTAGGTTCTGAAAATCGAAAATTGATCCCCATGTTAAAAATTGAAAATTGAACTTTGAGAAACTTTATTGTGACTGCTTGATTTATGACAAGTTTGGGGTGAATGGGTGCACACACTAGGAATTGTATCTCGGTCAAACAATTTGCAAAATGTCCAGGTGAGGATTTGAGCCTCCAACGTTGTTTTTGATTGTGTGAATCACTTTTAAGTTGCACTTTCCCGAATTTGCTTGAATCTCTTCATGGTTTGCATGTTTATGTGCTTGCATCAAATGATTTAGGCAATTTTCTTTGAAATAGCTATTTGGCTTAAAAAGAACCATCCCTAATACATGTTCCCTAGTTAGCCACATTGAGCCTGATTAGCCTATTGTTTCTTGATGACCCTATATTATAAGCCAAAATCTGGAAAAACCATGTTAACCCAATCTTAGGATTAGGAGAGCATGGAAACTTAGCAAAAGAAGGGTTGTAAGAAACTAAGTTTCGGGTGGCTACAAGGTTTGATATGTCATTATGGGTTGAGAAAAAGAAAAGAAAAAATAATAAAGGTTGAAACCCGAGGCAAAAAGAAAAAAAAAAGGAAGAAAAAAAAAATTTGCCGAAAAAAAAGGCGCAAAACAAAAAGCTTAGCAAGGAAAAGGCTGTAGTCACCCAAGGCTAAAAGAAAAATGGAAAAAGGAATTTGAGTGGAAGTTCAATGTGTCAAGTGCTCATGCTCTCTTAGTTCCTAGGGACTTAAGCCTAGTATCCTTGAATACCCTACCCTTAGCCAGGCCCCATTACAACCTTTAAAAGACCTTTTGATGTTGCATGCATGTTTTCGTGGGAACTTTGTTTGAGATGAAAATCAAGTTCATGGGAAGTGCTCTTGAAATGTGAAATTGAGTGAAAAGTTGATAGCCTAGACAAATTGAGCGAATGAGTAAAATATTACATGCCCTTGTGAGGAAGGCAATTGTTTGAAATTGGTGATCTCCCTTTTGTGTGTAACTTTGATCCTCAACTTAGATTAATGACTGCATGAATGATGAAGTTCTCAATTGTTTAAAGTAAATAAATGTGGGGATTACATTGATGCAAGGGGGGAAATCATTGAAGAAAAATTGTTTTGTGAGATTGCTTGAAATTTGTGCGAAATTGATTGAATCCTTAAGCTTGCTAAGTCTTGAGTCTTTTTTTTGGGTTTTAGCTTGCTTGGTAAGGTTTAAGTTTGGGGTGTTTTGATCAGCCTCTGGCTCATCTAGTTTCCAGCTAGAAAAGGGGTATATTTTGTGCCTGATTGGGCGAGTCACCCTCGCTAATCTCCCAAATTGGCCATGTTTTGTTCCTAAGTTAGACTTTGACTCGTTTTATGCATTTTTAGTAGTTTTTAGTTTATTTTGAATAGAATTACACTTTTCGTTTTCTTTTGATTGTTTCAGGTTAAAAGTGAAGCTCCTAGAGTCAATGAAAATGAAGAAAACAGTGGAAAAACAATTTTGGAGATATTCGCCCCGCGAGAGGCTACTCGCCTCGCGCGCCTGAAGACCAGCTGAGCAGCAACAGTCATCTTTTCTGTCTTGCCTCGCGAGAGGCTGCTCGCCGCGCGAAGCCTTGAGACCAGCATGTGGTGAGAAGACCCTGGAGGACAGAGACCATCAAGGCCTAGCCGTGATGAAGGTCACGGTTATGACAGACTAGAATTTGAAGTCTCGCCTCGCGAAACATCCTCTCGCCTCGCGAGAATCCAATTTTGAAAGCGCGCCACTTTTAATATTCGCCTCGCGAGAGCCTGCTCAACTCGCGAGCGAGCGCAGATCCTGAAATCTATAAATTGCTGTTTTAGTGCAGAAATAAAGAAGCTTTTGATTCTCCACTTGTTGTAGAGCGTTTTGAGGCGATTCCTTGTTCTCGGGAGCCGCGTCTCCTTATTTTCTTTTTCTATTGTACATTCACGATGAATTCCAATTGCTTGTGTCTTGTTACAAGCATGAGGAGCTAATCCCCTTGTCTAAGGGATCAATGAAACCTCCCATGACGGTGTAGATTCAATGTGATGTATGTTTCTCTCCTTTGTCTTAATTATTGTTTTCCAATTCTGAATTTATTGCGTTAATCATATACATGCGTGATTGACTTGTTAACGTTGATGAGGCTTAGTAGGCAATTCGCGTTTAGAACTTGAATTGGGATCATTGATCAAATATTGCACGAGAGTGAATAGGAGATCGGTGCAACCTAATAGGAACCAGATTTAATTGAGTTTGATGATTGGGTTATATATGAGACCTAGTAAGTAATTAATTCAATCGTTGAATACGTCATTGAGCACGACAGTGTCATTAGGAGAATTTGGGGGTCCTGGTTGACATTGTAATTGAACTTAGGAAGAGAATCATCATCACTTGGGTACTATGCATGATTGGGTAGGTGGATTTGCGGCCTTAGATATTTAATTCCAGATCTTAATTCTTGATTTCTATTTGATTTGTTTATTTGAATTGCGATCCTATTTTCTCTCTATTCTCAACCACTTGCTGTTACTTGACCAAACTTATCGAACTTCTTGCGAATTGGTAGAATTGGTAGCCCAATCCTTGTGTTCGACCTCGGTAGTTACTTACCGTGTTTATTTTATTACTTGCGACGACCCGGTACACTTGCCGGTGGCTCAACAATAGTAAGGGTCTTGCTAATCAATGCCTTAAGGGTATTGGTTAAGGAATCCGATAGTAGTAAGGTTTTATTGAAAAACAAACAATTATACTTCTCAATACATTAACTACAATATTTTCCCATGAAAATTTACTATTTTAATTCCTTAACTAGTATCCTAAGGGCAATATTTAGCCACAACAAAAAAAACCTGATTACCGAAGGCCAAGAGCCGTCTGAAATGGCAAAAAGTCGTCGAAAATCAGCCATTTCCGACGGACACGTGTCCGTCGGTTAGAGGCTCGTCGAAAACGGTTTCCGACGGATCCGTACCAACGAAAAAGTTTCGTGAACTGGTCGGGAAGGGTCCCCACCATCGACGGATATGTCCGTCGGAAATGCTGTTCTAAACTAATCGACGGAAATGTTGGTCGGTAATGTGAATTTAATTTTTTTTATATTTAATTATTAATTTTAATTGATTTTTTTATTTTGTTTTAGTTATTAATAATTAATTTATATTTTTAATTATTACTTTTTTAATATATTGTTTACTTTATTAATAATTTTTTTATTTTTAATATTAAATTTTTATTTTATTTTAAATATTAATTATTATTTTATTTTATTTTAATTAATTTACTATATTATTAATTAAAAAATTGAAATTACAAATAAAAAAAAGTTAAATTAAATTAAATTGAAATAAAAACATAAAACAAATTCAATATATAATCCATACATAAAATATCAGTCCAGCTACAAAACACTATAGCTATAACTATCCTAATAATCATCACCATAATAACCCTCATCGTTGTCCTGGCGGGGGAGTTCACCGACGTCAGATGACCATCACATTAGTACAAAATATGTTTTTTACATCAGGACTTAACATCGATTCAATTTTAACTAATATAAAAAATGAGGCGGTGACACTTTTTAAATTAATAACAATACTTTTAACATCAATTCTAATTTTAACTGATGTATAAAACTTTTAACATCGGTTATTATAAACAACCGATGTCTAAAATTAACATAAAACATAATTATAAATCTAGCTTCACTTTTGACGTGAGTGAAATTTTCAATCGATGTTGAATGTCTCGATACAACATCTGTTATACGAGTAACCGATGTTAAAGATGATAAATTTTTTGTAAAAGATGTGTGGTCCTCTCACTCTCAGCTCTGTGCTCTCTCACTCACTTCTCCTTGACCTAGCTCCCTTCACTTGCTTCTTTCTCTTCACCGTTCCAGAGCCTCGTCTTTTTCTCCCCCACGACACGGCGACGCGCGGTTCCAGAGCCGTTTCAACCATCAACCGCCGCCACTAGGATATACCACTCTCGACTTCGTCGTCTTCACACACTCTCTCACTCAGATCTCCGCAGATGAATCCAAGGTATGCTTCGTCCTCTCACTCAGTTTCTTATTGTTGTTGAAATTTTAGAACCCTAAACCCCAATTTCTGCCATCAACTCGCCCTCTCAGGATCCCAATCACAAACACCGTTCACGCTCTCACTCGCAATTGAGGACTGATGAACCCCAATCGCGAAGATAAATGTGTTGTTCTTCGTTCTCAGTTCTAGCACAAATAGGTACATATGTAAGTAAACCCTAATTTCTTTCTTATTTTCTCTGGAAAGTTTTTGCATCCAAATGTAAGAATCCCTGTCCCAGTTTTTGTTTTCCCCCTTTTCGTTTTTCATTTTCCAATTCATACCCTATTTCCTTAGTTAACGAGTATGTGAATCCCGTGCGGACCAAAGCAACAGGGTGCAATACAAATTACAATGCAGGATCTTGCTGCGAAAAGACTTGCTTCTAAGGTATTCAATTTTTTTTTAATGACAGTAGGAACTGATTATTGGAGAAGCAAAGTTATGATGTTTTTGGACTATGTTGTTATATGTATTTTTAATTGAAGTGGGAGAAATGCTTATCTTTATAAATTATATGCAGATCCTTCCACCCACTATTACTGGAACTGATTTTGACAAGGTACTTGCTAAACAAAGGCCTACAGTAAGCAAAGCTGACCTTGAGGTTCACGAGAGATTCACAAAAGAGTTTGGAGAGGAAGGTTAACTTTATTTAGCTATTGGATCAAGTGCCCTTGTACGTTGTCGTAATTTCAGGTTATCCATCACCGATTCTAGCTCAATTCCCTGCATTTGTTGATAACAGTTGAACCTTGTTTTCTTTTGGGGTCATCACTTGACTGCTTGTTCATTTGAATATGAAATTGCTAATTCAACCTATACTCGATGATAGCGAATTTTGTTTTCATTTTATCAAAATAGCCAAGTTTCACGTTTTGTGTCATTGAACTACGGATCATCATATCACTTTTAGGCCTTTATGCTAATTCTGGTACTGTCACTTTGTAACAGAATTTATTACTAGTAATTGTGACATCTTGTGTTTCTTTGTGATCCATTGGCAACATGACTATGTTCCAACTGTCTTTGACAATTTCAGCGCAAATGTGGTTGGGGATGGGAGCACTGTGAATCTGGGGTTGTGGGATACTGCTGGTAAGTTTAGTTTCCTTGTTCTTTCTGATTCTTCTTGAATTCTGGGAGTGTCTTGTCATTGTTGATGTTTACAAGTTATGGAAGATGCCAAGAAGATTATAATAGATTAAGGCCTTTAAGCTATCGTGGAGAGATGTGTCCCTGCTTGCATTCTCTCTCAAAGCAGGGCTAGTTATGAAAATGTTGCCAAAAAAGTAAGCTTGATATTGTTTTTCTTACTTTTGTTTTGTACCTCTCTAATGTGGACTAATTTCCTCCTTTTCCAGTGGATTCCTCAAATAAAACGGTCTACTACTATGTAACTTCTTTCACATATTGCCTTTTTGTAAGTTGAAGTTTGTATTTGACAATGAGTTAATGTTATGGGGGAACATGTTTAAGTTTATATTTTGTGTTCATTTTGATGTTTATTTTGTTGAATGTGTCTAAACTGATATAACAAATCAATTATTATTTTTTTCTAAAAAAGGACTTCTATACATCGGTTCTAAGCTAGAACCGATGTCTAAAGTGCACATTAGACATCGATTCTCACTAATAACCGTTGTCTAAAGTGCTATTCTTTACTTAAAAAACTGTTTTAAGAGCACTTTAGACATCGGTTTTTGCTAAGAAACGATGTCTAAAATACACTTTAGACATCGGTTGAAAACCGATGTCTAAAACGGCCACATACAACATCGTCCGTTTCAACGTCGGTTCAAAAACCGACTTTAAAGGTCAATTTTAACCGACGTTAAATCCCTTTTCTACACTAGTGTCAGGCTGGGGCTCAGAAGACACACCGGCATCATGCTGCTGCGGTGGTGGACCGGTAGAAGTAGTGGAGGACTTCCTGGTTTGGAGGACCCCCTGCAGAGCGTTACGCCTCTCTGGTGGGAGGAAGTCGAGCACAACGGTCATCACAATAGAGAATATCTCCACCTACTGCATCATGTGCTCATTCGCCTCCCCCTGCTGCTGCACCTCCTACCTAAGCCGCTGCACCACCTCCTTGTCCTGTGAGCCGGAGGATGTAGGCTCCCGAATGGTCAAGCTCGGCGTCGACCCCCGATGGATGGAACGAGCTAGGCTCCCAGTCCATTTAGATCAATATTTGGCAACTCCTCGTCATGATCTGTCCATATTCAATAATTAGGCTTGAACTCACGTCGGTATAGGTGTACCTTCACTTCATCATCAGTCAAAACCTTTGTGCAATTGCACTTTATGCACGAACATCTATTCCCCCTAAGAAAATCACAATGTTGCTTAGCTTTGGATATAAACTCCCCAACTCCAACTACAAATGAATGTTTCAGACATCGTCTTCCAAACTCGTTCCTATCATACACCCAACTTGTAACACCCCCTGGGTATTACTACGTAACACATGCGGAAGTAAATTAAAATGATAATTTGCTGATTGCTTTCGGAAAATTGTTTTCTTTTAAGTAAGAAAAGTGGGGTATAAAATTTTTCTTTAAGGATAACTTTGAAATCCATAATACATACATTTAAAACGTAAAGTCACATTCGTAACAAAGTTACCATGACATACATAATTTCTCTAAGTTTCCATTTTCGGAAGAAAAATTTTAAACTACAGATGGATGTATATAACAATATATTTATCGACCTCTTTAGATATACAACCCAACTCAGACTCCTAAGCTGGTCATTCTATCAAGTATTCATTGGAGAGACCCCCAATCAGAATACTTTCCCAACCTCTGACACTAGGTCTTCCGGTGACTTAGAAAGACTCCTCTGCAACATCGGTACTAGAGTACCAAGGTACTACAGCAAAACTCGAAGAGACCTGATATAACTGTAAGAGTGAGACATCAGCAAATGGATATATCATACAATAACCATATACATGATACATACAACACATTGGCATATTAGCATTTAAGCATTATTCATAGATAAAACAACAAGTGTTATATCAGTGGGTCTCATACCCGAATCAATCAGTTTTATAAAGATAATGTATGACACTTCAATCATCAGGCTCTAAATTTAATCTCCGGAGATCCCAACATCCTCAAAATGAGTTGATCAGTCTCGATACACCGTCTCATTGGCTAGCTAAGCACAACGATAATACACCGTCTCATTGGCCATTTAGGCACAACGATTATGCATACCGTTTCATTGTCCATTTAGGCACAACGATACACGTACACCGTCTCATTGTCCATTTAAGAACAACGATAATACACCGTCACATGATACCTTTCCCGTTAAGGTCTCACGCTAAAACCACGTCGGGCACGTTTGCCGTAAATGCAAATGTAAAACATTTAGTTCTCGATGTTTTCTTTGTGTTTGTTCTCATTCGTTGTCGAAGCTTAAAGGCTAGTGATTATTCATAAATTTCATCATTACCTGAAAATCAATAACACAGGACGCGCAGTCCGAGTGCTCAATCATAACACCTTAGACCGATGCCGCAGTCAAGGTTTGTGGTCATAGAAACCATTTATGATTTTATCCATGTTGTATTCTAACATGATAAGGACTCCCAGTCCGCAGCAACGAAATCAGGATGCACAATCCTCAATTTCGAGATTTTGACTATTATCCCATAACATCATGATTAGGACCCTTGGTCCATAATTCTTGACACGGATCCTAGATAACGTGCATATCACGAAAAACTAGAGCGACGTCTCGCGACTAGATTCCTATTCACATGTGCTTACTTTTTGCTCAGTGAAAATCAAATCCAAAACAACACCCTGGCCACTTATCCAAGTAACCTAACGTTTCCAAATCATTTAGGAGAAAATCCTTTTCCTTTGCAAAATCTTTTATAAAGCAATTAGGAAATTCGTTTGTTTTTTAAATCCCTGATGGAATAAAGTCAAATATTTTCAAAGGGTTTTTCTTTCATAAAACACATAGTTCGAAAAAGGTTTTCTCTCGTACAAAACTTTAGATCATGAAAGGGTAGTTTCCGTTGACTTAAAATCACTTCAACATTTCTTTTAAAAACGAGAATCTTATTCTTTTTGAAGTAAGCACTTCAAACACGGAACTTTTATAAATAAAACCAAAACTTTCAAAGTTTTATACAAGACATATTAAGGCTTTTAATCCTTATAATCATTGAGCACATACTCAAGTCCGGCTTCTCAAACTTCAATCAACAGTAATATATCTCAAACAGTAATATCACAGTTAATGACAGTTCATCACATATATAATTCACAAAACTGTAAAGCAGGTAATAATCAACTTCAAGTAATAATCACAATAGCTCAAGTAAACAAGTAATTCAAGTATTGGCTCCATATCATAATAATATTCAAATCACTCAAGTCAAACACTTACACACATGCATATAGTCATTGAATATCCCTAGGCAATCCCCTCTTACCTTTGGTTAGGAAGAGATATGAGATGCTTGGATAGAAGTACCGCGAACGTCCTCGCTTTAGCCGCGATAGAAGTCTAAGGTTATAAATACAAGATCACAAGGTTTAGAATCACAAGGTATTAAGAGTTCTAAATCCATGATCATGCTTGGAAAGTTGAAACATAGTATCCTAGGCTTACTTATACATATTTTCGGCCATCATAGGAAAATAAGCTATCAAACCTTTCAAGATTTATAGATTTAAGATCAAGGAATAGTTAGAAACTCAAACACATGATAGTATTCCAAAAGTTGAAGCAAAAACCCTCCTAGGCCACATGTTAGCATTCGGCCTTCATAGGAAGAGATATGTAGATATTTTTGTTTTAAACAACCTCTTAGTATGTGAAAATATAAGTTAATACAAGACTATAGAAAGTGGTTTCAACTCGAAAGGAGTTTTCTACCATTTTAGAGAGATTTTAGAAGTTTAAACCATATAAAGAACACATAAAGCAAACTAAGAAATAAAAGATGAAACTTGCAAAAAGATTCATATGAGAGCATTACCCTTAGTATAATGAAGAACTTTAATGAAGAACTCAAGTGGAAAAGACTAATAAAAATGGAAGCTTTAAGTGCTTGAAAAAAAGAAGAAATGGAAGAAGTTGAAGAAGTATGAAGATGGAGGATGAAAATGAGAGAATGAAGATGAGTGATGATTATATAGAGCAGGGAGAGGGGAGCACGAAATTTTGGAGAGAGGGTGAGCTTGTAGAGCAAGTTTTGTCTTTAAGACTTGTTTGGTCGAATAGGAAAGAGAAAAATAAGTTTTTAGAATATAATATGATATAATTTGAAAAGTGTGATGATTACACTTTTGGAGTGTGTCATAAACCTTTCTCATCATGTCCCATCAAGTCACTTCACTTCTTTTGTGCTCCCTAATCTGCTCCATTTCGTACCCGATTGCATTTCCGATCGTAATTCTTCCGACGTTTTCACCCGAATAAAATATTATATTATATTTTTGAATGAAAATTTCAAAATAACCAATTTTGAAGGAAACATAATAAAAACACTAACTGTCTAGTTCACGGGTCAAAATTAGGTTTTCTGCACAGTAAACTTGTACCGACAGTGAAAACGCAGATCGGCTTCCGTCTGATTTTTCAACCGAAAATTTTACCGTGACTTCATATGTTACAACAACACAAGAAAATGATTTTAGTTTAATTAAAATCATCCTCCGAGTTTAATCTAAAATAAACACATTTAAATATGTATTTACTACTACAGAAAGCATAGGAAAAACAGGGTGTTACACAATTACGGCTCGACGGATAATATTCCATCCTTCTGCATTTTTATATAAATTGACATATATTTAGACATGATTCTATGACGTCGAATCGCTCCTTTTCTTTAATAGGTATGACCCTATCACATTCGAGAAAAACTTTTTCACCACTATTATACTCCCTCCGTTCTTTTTCTTTGGTATTTTTAGCTACTTGTTTTTGTTCCAAAACAATGGGTGTTTTATAAACCCGATGTATAATTGACCAATTTTTTCCAAATATACCCTTGTATAGAACTAAGTTGATTTCCCTTGAAAATACACAAAACCTTCCATGAATGGCCTAGTGGAGTATTAGTATTTATTTAGATTGGTAAATGCCATTGGAACTTGTAAACAGTTAGTGGTAGAAATAAGGGTAATTTGGTACAAATATACACAAATTAATGATTTCTTAATCTATGTGTAGAAACCTTAAAACACCAAAGAAAAAGAAAGGAGGGAGTACTAGTTACTCATTACTTCTCATGTCTTATAGCTGACGAAATTTTGACAGCATTTCTCATCGCTCTCCAAGTACACGACTTGACCGCGGTAAGATACCACAATCAAGTATGGACCCGAAGAAGAAAAGGAAATGCATCGAACTGAAATTTTATCAACTATTTAACAAATGAGGATCAACGAGTAATTAGTATAACAATGGAGACAAAGTTTCTTCCCATACTGTTCCAATTGGACAATTCAAGATTCAATAAAATGAGCGATACCATGACCACGAGTACACATGCTCAATAATATTGAACCTCGAACGAAAAACTAAGATTTTTCTGAAGTACGTATTAATTATACTATAAAATATAATAAAATAAAACTTTTAGTAACAAAGACATTTTATATAAACTTTGTCATTTTATATAAAACACACACACACACATATATATATATATTAAAAAATTAAAATACATTATTTATTTATTTATTAAATCATTATTTATTAATTATTTACTTTTATATTTAATGTTATGTAAGTATTTAGTTATTTACACATATTAAATTTTATTATTAATTTTATTATTGTTATATAAAATTAATTTTATTTACATATTAAACTATTTTATTACTCAATTTTTTATGCACCTCCGTTTTAATGACATTCAATTCGTCAGTGTTCCCCGATGCATATCTTTTTTTAATTTTTTTAAAATTTTTTTTAATTTTTTTTAATGCTCCATATAATTTATTGTTACATAATTATATAATCATTTACAACTTTAATCTTAATTAATTTTAAATTTACCGGTATGTACGTATGCAACTTTATTTACCCTATATGTTTTAATCATGACCGCCACCTCGTCCACGCTCTCCGATGCGCCATGAGTAGCTAATCATATCACCTTTGATTAATATTTATTTAATTACCTTTACACGTAATTTATATTAACTATCACAAAATTTATTTCAAATAATTAATATTATGTTTGATGTACTCTCCCGCTAACTAACACCTAGACATCGGTTCCATTCCGCATCATGAAGTAGTGGTGCATCAATTGTATCTTCACTGTAATACTTTGGATGGAAACCCTTCCTCATTTAATTTATTGCTTCAAATCATTAATTAGTTGGATGCTTCATTATTCCTAAGTTATTTAATTAATTCAATATTTCAATTAATTAGTTTTATTAATTCAAATTTAGTTCCATCAAATAATATGTTAGCTAAATAATGACAACAATAAGAATTAAAATCCTACAATAATTATAAATCGAAATCATAACACCCCACAAAAACCTACACTTCCAAATCAACAAATATAACTGTACAATCAGTCCATTAAAAAAACATGATAATTATACAAATTATATATCATTACACACTTAACAAAATAAAGAATTTCAAACCAATTTAAAAAATAAAAAAAATAGAAACATGGTAGTGTAGACAATTAAACTAAATTAACTAATTTTCTTAATAAGTATGAAATTAGTTAATTTTATTTATAATTGAGTCAGGAGGGAGTGGTAAAACCTCTAACTCCAGCTTAGAAAATTATTATAGCAATAATCCTTTTCATTGGAATACAAACCACCAATGAATGAACCCAACAGAATACTAATATAGATATGGGTATGACTTTTAACCGGATTCGACTTCTCTGCCTTTGTGGCGGGTAAAGGCACCTCCTTTGGCTAGTTTGAGCCGTTAGATCTAGATCCTTGTTGACCTGTCCATTCATTTAATTTATTAATTAAAATTTTTATTAAATCATTTTTCTTTCCTATTCCAAACAATCACTGTATTCACAATGATATTCCATGTGTTTATTACATGTATCAGTGAGTTCATCTTTTAATTCCTATATTAATTCTTTTAGTTTGTTTTGATTTGTTAAATCTATCATATTTAAATAGTAAACAAATTTTTCTATATATCGGGTACTCATTATTAATTAGCTAGTACTTAGCTCTGATACCAATTCGGTACCACTCTATTTTTCCCAGGTAGTGGTAGTAATTAGACATAATCTAGATAATTATTTTCATGCATAATTTGGGTTACTAATAATTCATACCCATAATCCATTATGTCTTCCTCTATTTCCATAATTTCTTCCATTAATAGTCTTCGTTTTTCTTTGCAAAATGCTAATTGTACTCTTTGTTCTATTTGTTTTAAATAAAGTTCTTCTTGCCAATATTGGTGTTTTAATTTATTAATTATTATTTGCTTGCAGTCTTTGGGTATTTTCATAACCAAAATGCTTAAAATTTCTTGATCCATTTAATCATCTAATAGATCACAGTCTTCATATATATCAGATAATGATAGTCTATCATATTCAAAAGCTAATCCTATTTCTTCCATATAGTTCCATTCTATATCTAGGGAAATAGTTGCAAGATAATAATCTTCTTGTCTAAATTGGGCTTTTATTTTTTCAATTATTAATTGTTTACAGTCAATGGGTAAATCCATTACTAGTACACTTATTATTTCATTTTCTGTTTGATTATCAAACTCAGAATATATTTCCATTATTTCAATCAATATCTTCAAAAGTTGGTGCCGTTATTCTAAAATAACTAGTCGATGGTTGGTAAGATTTTTTCGAAATCATTTCTTCTATTTTTTCCATTATTAGTCTTTTCTGTTCTTTTATTTTATTTCTTATATTATTAAGTTCTTTTTCTTTCTCTATAATATATTTTTCCATCTGTTTCCGATTTTTATCTTTCTTATCCCTTTTAAGATGATTATCATAGATATTTATAAAGTCTGTTATATTCTTTTTATCTTAGTTTATTTTATTATATGATTTTTCATAAATATTTCTTAATTCTTTTTCTTTGTTCATATTCTATTTCTTAGGTATTGGGCTAAGTCTCTGACTTGATTTGACAATTTATTTATGTTTTCATCTTCTTTATTATTTTCTGTTTCAGAGAAAGTAATTGGTTTAGGTGTTTGTCTAAAGCTTAGTGATTTTGGATTTCTTATAGCAATTCCTAATTCTGTTAAGTCAATTCTTTTTGGATAATAAATCTTTCCTATTTCTTTAAACAGTCTCGGTATATCTATTCTGTCATTATTTTTAAAGGTGATACTATGATGTGAATTTGTTAGTGCATAATTCACACAAAAAGTAATTGAGAAAATCTTGTCTCCTGATCTCATTAAATTATTTCTTAAAAATCTATGTTCCATAGTTAAAGATTGATCTAATCTTTGAGTATCTAATGGTATTCCAATGTTTGGGTGTATTTCGAATTTTAACTTGACATAGGATAAGTTTCCTTCTATTACTCCTAATATTTTATCCTTAGGATCTGTTATTCTATCATCCTTTAGAACTAATTCAATAGGTGAATCTATTCCTTCTTGAAAGGTTGCCTTAATTAAGACTTGTATTGCTCCTATATGAATGTAACCTATTTTCTTTCTATGTGATTCCTTTTTTAAATTCCTTTTTAACTCAATTAATTTCTTTTTATTTAATAATTGTATACAGGTGTTTCCCTGTGTTTCAGCTATATCTATTGGTGTTTCATTAATTATCTTCCCATAATATATTATATTTTCTTTCTGGTTAAATCGTTTCATTATACCTCCTAGTTTTTTCATGTTTGCATCTTTAGATAAATTCAAGTCTTCTTTCTGAATATTTTGGAAAAGTTTTGGATTTATTAAAATACTTCCTTCATAGTTTCCGTCTTCTTCAGTAATTTGTAAATGTTCTACATCAGTATTATTAATTATTTCTTTTTCTATTTCAGACATGATTAATTAGTATAAACTGAATGAAATTAAACAGTTGATGAGTCATACCTGATCTGGGTTTTGAAGTGATTCTGGGTTCTTTGGTCCACCGCAGCTTCCGTCTAAGTCAAGTTGAGATTTCAACGAGTAGTTGGAAGTAATGAAAGTAAATTAGTAATGAAGTAGAGGAATATATGAAAGTAGTTTTTGTTTATTTATAAACAGTAGTGAAGTACATAGAACTGGGTGAATCCACACTCAAGGATTCGCTAAGCAAAGCTTAGATCTCTTAGGAAGAGAGGTGAGAATTGAAACTCTTTTCATTCTACTTCTCCTTTGCCTTCGAGGGCTTATTTATACAATTAGAGGGGCTAAGTAATTTACAAAAGAGTCCCTACATTATTACAATCAATCAAACATTTCAATAATTCTTGATGATGTCATTGCTTACGTCATCCCTCTATTATTGTTTGATGACGTTAGTGCTTACGTCATTCTTCAATAATAGTTTCGTCTGAGTCCTTGTCATCTTGCCGACAGTCTTCGTGCTTTACGCATCTTTCACATGCGTGATTGCCATTTTCCTTAATCATTGAGCATAACAAGTCAAGGACAGCTGGCTGGTAGTTCATCGAAAGTCCTTGTAACGTGTAGAAGGGTAATTCGAAGTTCGTCAGTAGTGCTAGATCTCTTTCTCTAATCAATTTTCCACTAGTCTTGCTGAGTAGCAGAGTATGTGGACCTTTGTACATGGCTTTAATAAAAGAGTCTTTACCAATAATTTGACACCGAGTAAAGATGCTTGCCAGTTGATTAGTTAGGATTGTGACAATCTTTTCTTCATCATAAGTTTCTCCAGTAGGTTCGTCTCTCATAGAGAAACTATTATTACTTACTCCAATGAAAATTAAATTCTTTGTGGGTTGTTTGGTGGCAAAATCTGGGTAAGTCGAATAGAACTTCAAGAAGATAGTTCTATCTTTTGTGACATTTCTTTGATAATTTTGGATGGCTTCCTTCAAACTATATGGAAATAATTTGATTTCTTCCAAGTCTTGACTGAGGTAGAGACATTCAATAAGTCCAAATTGGAACATATTAAATGTAAGAATCGATGTTGCTCCGGGAGTAATTACGGCCTTGACTCCGAAAATATTTCGGTTAACCATGTAAAAACAATTAATTTTTTCCTTTTCGGACCAGTTGGTCAGTCTTTTTAGGTTTTCAAAAAAAATTTCTTTGGAAAATTGAACTTGTAGTTCATGGTCTTTTCTTGAAGGAATTTGGTAGTCATCAATGGAGGAAGGTACTCTTCCGAGTATCCTTAATGAAGTTTTTTGAACTGGTGGAGACTTTATGGTTTCAGAGAAAGTCCTTGGGCCAAGATAAACTTCTTTGCCCTTGTCATGTTCTTTCTGGTAGTCTATCAAAGCCTTTTCAGCTTCTTCCTTGGTACGAAATCCTTTGTGATGAACTCCTGAGAGTCCAATGCAGTGAGGGGCTGCTTTGTGCCATTCATCATAGATTCCTGGGTATGGTCCATTAAAAATGGCGTACCACTTGTCTTTAGTACTTTCCTGTATTTGTTGTTTTATATTCTTCATGGGGTCTTCTTTGATAAGTGCTCCTTTTGCTTGTAACTGGAATTCCAATACTTCAATGTTTGCCTTGATCAAATCTAGCTCCATTATTTTCTGCTTTTCGAGCATTCTTTGGTATTGAATCTGCTTCATTATGTCTTTAGTTGTTTACTGCTCCATTCTCTTGATAAGATATCTGCAAGAACATTTTTATCTCCCTTAATGTGAGAGATTGAGTAATTATATTCGGCAAGTTTCATTTGCCATCTAATCAATCGTCCTTGTTTGTAAGTGCCTTTATGATTTAAGTTCTTAAAACCTGCAACATAAGTAGAATCGGTTGGACAATAAAGTCCTTATCCAGTATATAAATCCGATGTTTTTCCAACATACGGATCAAAGCCAACGTCTCTTTTTCATGAGTGGGATAATTAATCTCACTATCTGAAAAAGTTCCTGACATATATCGGCATAGTAATTCATTTTTGTATCCAGGGGGTTTTGCTTTCATAACACCTCCCCAACAGTCATTTGAGGCATCAATCTCAATAATTATTATATCATCATCCGATGGATGATAAAGCTCGGGAAGATCCCGGCATAAGTCTTTCATTTTTTCAATCAGTCTATCATCTTCATCAGTCCATGTCCAAAGGGCGTCTTTCTTTAGTTTTTGTTGAAGCGTCCTTCTTTCTGATGCAAGATTCCTGATAAATCCTTCATTTGAAATATATGTTAATAGTCCAAGAAATCTTTGTAAATCCTTTTTATCCTTTAATTTTGTTGGAAAATTCTGAAGTTTTTCTAATACATGTCGCTGCATTATCATTTTCCCTTTTTCAATTTCTAATCCTAAGTAATTAATTTTGTTTTGGGCTAAAACAACTTTTTTCTTACTCAAAACTATTCCATTTTCATAACATTTGTTAAGTACTAATTCTATTTTTTCAAAATGATCATTTAATCCTTTATTGGAGAAGATTAATATATCATCAATATAAATAAGACAAAAGTCTTTAAATTCTTTAAGAATTGAGTCAATCATTCGCTGAAAGATACCTGGTGATTGTTTCAATCCCATTGGTAGTACATTCCATTCATACTGTCCTTGAGGACAACTAAATGCTGTTAATGCTTTTGATTCTTCAGTCAGTCTAATTTGATAGAATCCTGACTTGCAATCAAAGGTGCTAAACCAATCCATATTTCTAATTCTTTCAATAATTAGATCCTTTCCTGGGAGGAAATAAGCATCTCCTTCCATGGCATCATTAATTTGCTTGTAATTAATTACCATCCTTCTTTTACCTATTTTTATTTCATTATGATTTTCTACATAAAAGGCTGGTGCAGAGTGCTTGCTATTTGATGGTCTAATTAATCATTTTTTACACATTTCTTCAATGTCTTTTGCAAATTCATCTCTATCTATTTTTGTATAAATCATTGGTTTACATTTTACTTCCTTTGTAGGGTCTTTTAATTTTAGTTCGACTAATTCAGTATTTTTATTTATTTTTGGATCTAAAGGGTTTTCACTGCAAACCTTATCCAAAAGTTCTTCTATATGAGCTGGAATTATTCGATTTGGTTCTAAATTTATCAGTGCATGACGAATTTTTGTGCAAGTTAAGCTAATAATCTCACCACGTTTCAACTGTTGAAACTTTGATGAATAAGTACATGCAGAATAATGAATAATTGGTATTTTGATAATTTCTCGTTTTTGCTTCTGATAAATATATGGTGTTTTTAGAGTAATATATTTCAGATATTGGCAAAATGATCCATAAAGTCTTAAGAAATTATTTCCAATAATTATATCTATTCCAGTTTCTTGTTTATATATTGTTGGTACAATAAATGTCTTTTCTTGTATTACCAAAGTAATTCTTTTTGCTATCCAATACAGAGGATGTATTGATCCATCTGCAATTTGTATTTTTAATGCACTAGTGCAATAAGTGCTTTTTACGTCAGTTAAAATTGATTTTTTACGTCAGAATACTGACTGACGTAAATACAGCTGACGTTAATAGTTAATATTTTAACGTCAGTTGAGAACTGACGTTAAATATAAAACTATTAACGTCAGTTCTTTAACAAAACTGACGTTAATTTTGTAAAAATTAGCGTCAGTTTTTTAAACAACTGACGTTAAACATAAAACTATTAACGTCAGTTCTTTAAGACAACGGACGTTGATTTTGTTAAAACTAACGTCAGTTGTTATAAAGAACTAACGTTAAAGGCTTAATTTTAACGTCAGTTGTAATAAACAACTGACGTTAATAGTGTACTGTATATTTTATAAAATACTATTAACGTCAGTTGTTTGATACAACTGACGTTAATAGGTCTTTTTTTTTTTAAATTCAGTTTTAAAATATCACTCCCCTCAGCTATCCCTACATTCAGTCCCAGTAACACAGAATATCACACACATTACAGAATTGCAAAGGAAAATTGAACAATGGGGGGACTTAAAACCAAAACCCATGTATATATATAAATAAATTTTAGTTCCAATGTCTAAAAAACAAAACTATCTAAGGATATATATATACATGTTATTAATTAGTTTCTAAAGTCTAACAAAAAAACTATTCATCTAAGTAGTGCAGAGATATGTTGTAAATTCCTTTTTCAGCCGCATGCTTGAAGAAGAATTCAGCGAAGCGCGTCCTCAAGTCTCTTAACTCATCTTCTTCAATAGGCGATTGGTCGATAAATGCCTAGACACGTTCAAATAATAACAATAACATCAATGCAAGTCATCTTCAAAACTATAATATATAATTTAACAAGTTGTTTAAATATTACCTTCTTCCATCCATCCGTAATAGATGCGGAGACTATGTTCAGTATATGAAACATCACATAATAGCCGCACGACCACCCGTCAATTTGAAATCGAGACTACCAACAAAATTAATTTCAACGTCAGTTGAATATACATATAAATTAGTAATTATAATATTAATTATTTGATAAATAAACTACCAAACCTTGAGGATGTTCCATACAGGATTTGCTTTAGCCTTAGAAGTCCTACTTCTCCCGTTGGCGCAACTTATGCTACTAGCCTTCAGCGCGCTATCATAAACAAATAATCATGTCGATCAATTAACAAACTCATATATCATGTGTGTAATAAACTAAAAACAACTGATATTAAAACTTAAATTAAATTTAATATTAGTTACTTACATATTTACAGCTTCCACCACCTTCGGTGGCGGATATTGGTGGAGAGAGCAGAAGAATATGACAGTATGCCTAGACGGGTGAAGTACGAACAACTGCCAATGGCGTTCCATACAGTAGGGAGCCAGATATAATTCTTTCGGATTGTCTCCCAACAAGTTCCCTAAGTATTTACTCAATGCATCGCCAGCAAAGAAATCGGGCGGAAGGATTGACGGATCTAAGAAACCGTAAACCGATGCAACGCCTTATCAAGTCAAGACGATGGAGATACCTAAGATATGAAAAGGTGTGGATGTTAATTACATAATATATATATTGAAATTAAAATAAATTATTAAATGGAAAAATACCAAAAATAAATAAGTTATAAAATTAAAATTAACTTACGTGCACCATAGACTGATGACATTGCTGTTCATCCAGACGTTATTTATGAAGGCGTTCCCGAGATCGTCACCACAGAAGGAAAATATCCTCTGTTGATCTGGGCGTGCCACCCATCCATCGTGATCCAATGGACATTCAAAAATCTCAAACGCATAATCCTCACCAAGTGAGAACAAACGAGTGATAGGTGACAGCGACACCGACGTCGACTTGGCCTTCAGTTTAGGAAAAATAAAATAGATAAGTTTTTGATAATTAAAAAAAACACAAGTAATTATTTGACTAATTTGGACATTAATAATGAATAAATACCTTTGCTAACATTTCGAGCTCACGTCGTTTGGAGTCCAACTCAAGCTCACGGCTTTTCATTTCCAACTCATGCTCATGGCGCTGGACTTCCAACTCCCGCTCCCTAGCTGCCAACTCATCGTCCTCCACATGTGCCCTACTAAAACTCTCTTTTGTGCTCACATGTGAAGGGTTGGCAAGCCCTGCGGTGTCCTGGGATGTACCGACGGAGGAAAGCTCTCTGGCAAGCGCCCGCTTGAATTCTCGGGTTGGATATTAAGCCTTGCATCAGATGTGTTGTAATATCCGGGTTGGACATGAGGTGCTTGAGTAATGTCAGCCAAAATTGATGCTTCATTGACCACCGCTTTCGTGAAGCAGACTTGCCATAATATTGTTTGATGGTCACGTTCCCGGGAACACCGAGAACCCGACGGATGATGGTCTTTCTTGCCTAGAGCAGATCATCAAGACGCCCCGCCGTCCGAAGGGACGAATGCGCTACTGGGAGGATTTTGCTTTAAGATCCATCTACAATGAAAAAAATGAAAAACGTGCAAGTGAAAAGTGTTGCAAATATCTATACAAATATCAATTGAAATCAAGTTAATTATTTACTTACAATCTTATCTGCCACTTCGCGAGTGGCATCAACTTTAAAAGATCTCGTCTTTGTCATGCGGCCGGCTAACCAGACATCCTCGCGGTCGATGTCCGACGGAGGACTTGGTGGTGTGCCCTCAGGCACCTCTCCTCTTTCAATCTTAGCAGAGTGCTCTTCCTGCTTCGCCCTCAGCCTATCCGCCATCATCTGCTCGATCCGAGTCTGGTACCCACCCTGAGACATGGTGTGGCGGTGGACGTTCTTCGCCTGATTCTGCCGACCCTTATTTGCCTTAGCCTATTCAAACAAAAGCACATAATTAAATACAGTTAAATGATCTATAATAAGCATACAAAATTAACTTAATCAACCAACCTGAAATTCTCCATCCTGTCGACTCCTGGCAAACATATCCCAAGTATCCTGATCAATCCAGGGATAATCCGAGAACATTTTATCAAGCCGCTTCTTCCCAGATACATAGTACTTGGTAAGATCATGCTTGAACCCATTCCAACGCTTTGATGCCATTTTCATACATTTATGACGATGATCCTCGTCATTTGGCACAGTCCAAGCTACCTACACATTAGATACATATATAACAACTGGATGGATTATAACTTGGATAATTATCTAATAATATAAATCAAACGAATGTAAAGGTAAAATACCATGATAGCCTCCCAAATCTGATCCTTAACGTTCTGTGGAACGTCATTCCAGTGGTTGTAGTTGATGCTTACATGCTGCTTCACTTGTAGAAACACCCACTTATTAAATTCTTTAGCACGGGGTCCCTGGGCATTTAGATTAGCATCGAAGGACACCTCAAGCTTCTATCCGCTCTGCCTGTCCTTCTCTAGTTTCTTCAACGAGGTGGCTCCTCTACCCCTTTTCCTATGAGCCTGTGATGTCTGTATGGACAAAAAAATGATAAAATAGAGGGTTGTAACATTATAAACTTACATTAAAAAGAAGGACTAAAGATAGTATATAACATGTAAACTTACACTAGAATCAGGCGTAGGCGTGATCGGGTCCTGCGAAACCCCCACAGTGTCCTCCCGTGCATGTGGGCTATCCGACTGATACATATGTATGCCTGTTCAGAAACAATATATATGTATTAACATAGGTTATAACTCAAAATAAATACAGAAGTATAAATAAAAATAACTAGATAGGTCCTGTAGATATACAAAACATCTATATATCCAATATAAGGACAATACGGGAGATTGAAAACTATAGTTTTTGAAGATTGCCAAGCACTGGTCACGGCCTGGCCGTGATGTCCATCACGACCGTAACGTGCCAACTGAACCAGACCCTCATAGGCAAAACTGATCACGGCCTAGCCGTGATGAGCATCACGGCCGTGACAGATCAACCAGCAGAGCAACATGCACTCAAAACCAAAAATAGAGACATTCCAAACAACTCAAACTCACGGTTTAAAGTTACAACTATTGAGACTACAGTTTCAACATACACTCAAAACCAAAAATAGAGACATTCCAAACAACTCAAACTCACAGTTTCAAGTTTCAACTACTGAGACTACAGTTTCAAACCAGCAGAGCAACATGCATGCACTCAAAACCAAAAATAAAAAAATGTGCCCTAATTAAAGACTCACCAGAAATAGGCGCTCGCGTGGTGGTGGGGGGGAAGCTCGAGTGGTGGCCAACGTTCGATGTGGTTACTGAGAGCAGAGGGACAAGGAGAGTTAGTGTGCGGGAATGGGAAAGAGAGATGTCAAGTTATTGCAAAGAATGAGCGGGAAAGACAGAGTTAGGGGTTAAGAGTGTACCTCACGGTGGTGGCGAAGAAGCCCTCGCGGTGGTTGCGGTGGAGATGAGCTCGCGATTAGGGCAGAGTGAGAGCAAGAGTGAGGGTTGAGAGTGAGGGTTGAGCGTGATGAAAAGAGAAAAGACACGTACGTACAGAGAAGTGGAGAAGGCGCGTGGGGGTAAACGTTATAATTAAAATAAAACAACATTTTACGTCAGTTTTTGGTAAAACCTGACGTTGAAGATCATATATTTAACGTCAGCTGTCTTAATGAACTGACGTTAAAAACTCTCACACTTATTACGTCAGTTGTTAGTAAAAAATGACGTTAAAGGTCATATATTTAACGTAAGTTGTATTAAGAAACTGACGTTAAAAACACTCACAACTTCTTACGTCAGTTGTATTACACAACGGACGTTAAAAGTTTATTAGTTTCTGCAAAAACATTCATTCCTTTGACTACTGTGCTACTTGCCCATTCACCTTTGTACCTAATCCTCTTAATGAGCATTAAGTTTATAGATAAGTTTTCAAGAAAGTCATAATAGCTTAGTAACTTCATCCACTGCTCCTATAAATAGCTTCCTTCCATCATTTTAATTAATTTTCTACTTCACAATATGGCTCTGTCGTGGAGATTAACTTCATCACTCTTTCTTCCTATTCCTAGACTCAAAGGTCTTTGTCTTAATGGTCAAACAACTTCTGAGTTTGAGTAAATCATATTACATGGATATTAAGGTTGGGTGAATCACGTAATGTGATTCTCTCACTTTATTTCATCCCCGTCATCCCTTTCACTTTGCTTTGGAAGCAAGTGATTGTGGATTCAAGATGATGCATCAAGGAATTCCACGGAAGAAGAAAGATGCAAAGATCCGTTTCACTTTGCTTTTTTGCTAGTGATCGAGGATTTACTTTGCATCATGGAATTCAAGTGAGGGAGGTGATGATGCATCCATTGGAGTTTCCGTTGCGAGGTGAGAAGAAAATGATGTTGATGCAGAAACGTTTTTATATTTTAGGGCTATGTTGCAGAAATTTTTTATCTTTTAATCATGTAATTTTAACTTATGAATCGCTTCAATGACATACGATTTGATTATACATATAACTTGTTTTATGTTAAGTGTTTATTTATTTTAATTTGCACAAGAATTTGTTTACTAATTCAAGTTAATTAATAAAAATTAAAAATAAACTTGTATAAAAAAAAGGTTTAGAAATAAACTGCAGTACTATATGGAGTGATCTGCATTAAGAGGGACAACAGGGACATGACAACCAATGAAATGAGTTTCATAATTATTTACGTCAGTTATTTATAGAACTGACACAAATAGTGATTTAATATTTACAAACTGCCACCACCTCATTTTTAACATCAACTTAATTTATGACTGCCAAGTTTCCGTATATTAATTACATTATTTCCAATATTCATTCTGCACGTTTATAATATATAGGATTATTTACGTCAGCTATTTATTTAACTGAAGTAAAAATCAAACATTTAACGTCAGTTTTTTAAAAAACTGACGTTAACAATAAATATTTTTTATTTTAAAAACACTTTTAACGTGTTTTTTTAAACAACTGACGTTAAAAGTGTATAGATATATGCAAAAACATTCATTCCTTTGACTACTGTGCTACTTACCCATGCACCTTGTAACTCAATCCTCTTAATGAGCATTAAGTTTATAGATAAGTTTTCAAGAAAATCAGAATAGCTAGCTTAGTAACTTCATCCACTGCTCCTATAAATAGCTTCCTTCCATCCTTTTAATTTTCTGCTTCACAATATATGCTCTGTAGTGAGATTAACTTCATCACTCTTTCTTCCTATTCCTAGACTCAAAGGTCTTTGTCTTAATGGTCAAACAACTTCTGAGTTTGAGTAAATTACATTACATGGGTGATAAGTTTGAGTAAACTACATTATGTGAGTTGCTCACCTTATCACCTTCCGGAGAATCAGCTGCTGGAGGGCTAATCAGGTGCTCGGGGGTCACAGTTCCAAAACCTCAGCTTTGACAGCAAGTGATCGTCCTGGAGGTCTCTGGAACCACTGCCTTTTCTTGAAACAGATCTAGTGCACCTGTTTTTGCCTCTCTCTTGAGCTCTCTCATGCCCTCCAGTTTTCCGAGGTCTTCGGAGTATAGTTTTCCCTTTGGCATATTTCATAAAATTCTCTGATGGGATGTAGCTTTAATGCTTAGGATTTTAAACCCTTTCAATGTAACTTTTTATAGGATTTTAAACCCTTTCAATGTAACTTTTTATAGGATTTTAAACCCTTTCAATCTTCTGTATCAGTCTGTATTACACTTCATGAATGAGATCCGGTTTGGGTTATTGATTCAACTTATAGTTTTCAAAACATAAACACAAAACATCAAAGCAATTCATGTGAAACTGAAACTTTGAGGAAGGCAATGCGGAAGGGATAATATACTAGATAAAAAAAATATTAAAATAACCTTTAACGTCTGTTGATGTAAGGACTGACGTTAAAAGTGAAGTGACTTACTTTTAACGTCAGTTCTTTATAGAACTGACGTTAAAATGTTCAATGTTAACGTCAGTTTTTTATTGAACTGACGTTAAAAGTGAGTCACTTCACTTTTAACGTCAGTCATTAAAATAACTGACGTTAAAATTGAATTAATGAAGTCTGATATTTACAAAACTGCCACCGCCTCCTTTTTAACGTCTATCTTTTGGTTAACTGACGTAAACCTTTTCCGTCTAATGTATATTTTCCACTAGTGATGGTTTCTCTAGTTTTTCCCAATTATCTATAAGGGGTTCTGTTGCAAGGCAAAAGCTTGCTCCAGTATCTATATAGGCTTCTGTTTCTTTATTACTTTTTTCTATCAGTATTTTTATATATGTATTATTTGAATTCTCTTTCTTCTGAAGATAATTCATCTTCGGAATATTCATATATACTTACATCCGAATTACTTAATTCTTCTTCTAATGGTTCAAGTTCATATATCTGGAAAACTTGTTTTATTAATTTTGATTTTTCCTTAAAATCATTTTCCTTTCTTTGAGGGCATTCATTAGCATAATGTCCTTCGACATTACATATCCAACAAACACATTTCTTTTTTCCCTTAGGGCAGTATTTTCTTGGTGTTGATTTCTTTCTCCTAAAATATTTCTTTTTATTATTTTTATAATTATTCTTCTTTCTAGGATAAGTTTTTCGTAAGTTTGATTTCTTATAGTTTTTTTCTTTTTCTTCTTATTGTTTTCTCACAACCATATTTTCCTGGTTTTTCCATTTCCGGGATGTCACAACAAATGACATTACTTCCTCTATTCAATTGTCTAATCGTTTCTCTATTCAGACATTGTTCTCTAAGTTCTTGGTATAAGGGTTTAATAACTCCTCCTAAAGTGTTTGCTGTTTCTTCAGGTCTTAATTCCCAAAGATTACTTATCTTTGAATTTAATGGATATAGTAGTTTATCTATAAAGATATATTTATATATTTCCTTAGTTTCTTCATCTAATTGATAATAGTATTTTTGATATTCGCATATAAAGCTTTCTATTTGGCACATGTCACATATTTGTATTTTATTAAGGTGTGACTTAGCATTTGCTATTAGAGCTTTGTTCATTTTATCTCTTTGTTCCATCATATTATATCCTAAGAATTCTTGTTGTAATTAATGTCATTATTGATTTAACATAATCTGAGCTGTTATATAACATTCTTCCAAGCCTAATCCATTCTTCATCTTTAATTCCGACTAAGAATTTTTGTACATTTCTAGAAGTTTTAAATGTTACAAAGTTCTTGGTTTCTATAAAGTTTAGTTGCTTAAATTTTTCATCAGTCAAGATGATTAGTATTGTCTCATTAGTCCATCTTAATAAAGTATCTTCCTTATTCCTGATACAATCAAGGTCAAGTATATTTCCTGAATTATGGTATCGAGGTTTAAATTCTTCTTGAACCTTTGTCCATTTGTTATTATTTGTTCTTGCGTATCCTTTAGTATACAAAGTTTCTTCTTCATATTTATCCCAAGCTCCTTCGGGTGTATATTTATATTCTTCCCATTTTCTTTTAGGGCTTTTTCCACTATATTCTCCTCTTTCCATTTTTATATGGTTTTCTTCAGATTCTGAAGATGAACTATAGTTTAGGATTATTTCATCATTTTCTATATCCTTTTTATCGATCTTTTTTATTTTGTGTATTTCTTCATTATCTTCTTCAACCATTTTAAGTTGTTCTAACAATTGTTGAATTTCTTCTAGATCTTTTGATTTTCTTAATGTTTCCATGTATTCGTTTTTTATCCTCTCCATGATGATACAGGTGTAGGTATTCTTGATGATTCTTGGTCTAATTCCTTTTTTATTATTATTTTATTTAAATCATTTGTTTTCAGAACTTCTTCTAATTCTATTTTTGTTATATATCTATTATTTTATCCGTATTTTCAATTAATTGAATAATATTTCTATTTATTTCTTTTATTAATTTTTCTAATTCTTTAAATCCTGATTCTAATTCTTCGGATAATCCCATTATCCTATACAATTTTCTAGTTCTTGTTTTAATCGTCTTATTCTTTTTCTAACCAATTCTTGGTGGTAGATAATATATTCATTTTGTTCTAGTGTTTCTAATATCTCTAAGTATTTTCTTAGCTCGTATATATTTTGTTTTAATGTTATTATTCTGTTCATTATTTTGGTGCGTTGGATGAATCTAATGGCTAATAATTACTAAAGTCAGGTGACTTTAAATAATTAAAGTCAGACAATTCTCATCCCTTTTAACCGTCCCGAAGTACTACCAAATTAAGATTAAGGGTTGGGCTAAGCTGCACTACCCTCCATTTACACCACCTATTGTATCACTCATATGGTAATTTGTGGGCCAATAAAATTGTCATATGGGTGGGTCAACTTTTCAAACATTCCTAATATATTTATACATTAGTCAAACCTATTGAATATTGTATCTTGCTGTATAGTATACGTATTTATAGTGTTTATTTTTTTGGCCCAAAATAAAATAAAAAACAAAAATTTTTGTTTAATAACTGACATAGTTGAATGTTAATTAGCATTCAGAAATAGATTAATGCTAATTATAATTTAGGTCGTAACCTTGTATATTTTTTAATTTATTTTATTTTCCAAATTTCAATTTTACCCTTATCTTCATCTTCTTCTTCGTCATGTTCCACGGAAGCTCGGATGCTAATACCCCAAAACCATCTCCGACATTTGGAGACAAACTTCATTTGTAAGGTTACCTTTCCAATTTCTATAAAACGCAATCTACAATTTGTATCTTGTAGCCTAGAGACCATCACCCAGATCTAGGTACTGGTTGCGTTTATGAGGACCGAGATGCTGAACGCATATGGGGGAGGAAGATGTGCAGTGGATCAAGGCGGAGCAATGGTTGTCATGGCGGAGCCTGCGGTGGATCTGGGAGGAGCAATGGTTGGCATGACGTGGTGGCTGTACGATTTCAGATCTACCACCATTTTCACCACCCACCACCAAAATTAGATCAAGTCAAATTTGTGAACCACACCAGTCAGATACGCGCTCAGTCAAGTTTGTCGTTTTGCCGTCACACGCCAGAAATCGCACTACCACCCCGCCCCAGAGTCGCCGCCATATGTTGTCGTTGTCCCAAGTGCCCCTCCACCTAGATCGCGTCTAGTGCCCTTTGTCACAGCAAAGTCCAGATTTACCCACCACTCTGCTCCCCAACCTACAATCCATGTCCTATTCTTGATCAGGGGATTTTCTTTATTCTTCTTAGTTGAGTGATAAATCTAGTCTACTGAATGTGTTTTTTAAGCAAGTTCATTAATGGAACATATCGTGATCATGTGATGCTTGTCATCCTTCGATATTCAAGAATTGAGTTTGGATTTTAATATAATTATTTTTGTTGTATTGTGTTTTTATGATTTTTAAAAAAAAACTAGGGTGTTGAAAAAAATCCAACATCAGAATGAAGGTTTTGTATGAATCTGTAGATAAGTATGACAAAAACAGGATGAAAGGGGGAGAGATAAAAAGGTCACTTTGATTTTTGTTGTTGACATGTTCAGTCATTTATCAGTTTCAATCTTAGACAAAATAAATATGTTCTTTTATTTTATTTTTATTTTTTTAAACTAGAGGTATATAAATAAATACGAAAATACAATGGTCCATTATGCAAATATAACAGGGGTTGAAGGGCGGAAAAGAATCGTCTAACTTTAAATCAATTAAAGTCAGGTGACTTTGAAAAATCCAAGCCATAGATTTCATCCAACGCACCAAATTAATGAACAGAATAATAATTTTAAAATAATACATTAAAGAATTAAGAAGATACCTAGAAATACTAGAAACACTTGAACCAAATGAATATATTATTTACCACCAATAATTGGTAAGAAAAAGGATAAGAAAATTAAAACAAGAATTAGAAAATTGTATAGGATAATGAGATTATCCGAAGAAATAGAAGCAGGATTTAAAGAATTAGAAAAAATTATGAAAGAAATTAATAAAAATATTATTCAATTAATTGAAAACACTGACAAAATTGCAAATTACACTTACAATAAAATATATAAAGGATAAATATGAAACAGAAACAATGTACAATAAAGGATACGCAAGAAAAAATAATAATAAATGGACAAAAATTCAAGAAGAATTTAAACCTCGATATAATAATACAGGAAATATACTTGACCTTGACTGTCTCAGAAATAAAGAAGAAGTATTACTAAGATGGACGAATGAAATAATCCTAATGATACTAACTGATGAAAGATTTAAACAATTAAATTTTATAGAAACCAAAAATTTTGTAACATTCAAAACAACGGGAAATGTACAAAAATTCTTATTAAGTATTAAGGACACAGGATGGATTAATTTTGGAAGAATGGTAGATAATAGCTCAGACTATGTTAAATTAATAATGACATTAATACATCAAGAATTCTTAGGATATAATTTATTAGAACAAAGAGAAAAGACAAATAAAACTCTAATTGAAAATGCCAAATCACACCTTAATAGAATGCAAATATGTGATATGTGTCAAATAGAAAGTTTCATTTGTGAATATCAAAAATACTACTATCAACTAGATGAAGACTCTAAAGAAATATATAAATATATCTTTATAGATAAATTACCTTATCCATTAAATTCAAAAATAAATAAGCTTTGGGAATTAAAACCTGAAGAAACAGCAAATACTTTAGAAGGAGTAATTAAACTCTTATACCAAGAATTAAAAGAACAATGTTTGAATAGAGAAACAATTAGACAATTGAATAGAGGAAGTACTGTCATTTGTTGTGACATCCCAGAAATAGAAAAACCAGGAAAATATGGTTGTGATAAAATAAGTAAAAGAAAGAAAAAATACTACAAAAGACCAAATCTACGAAAGATTTATTCTAGAAAGAAAAATTATTACAAAAATAACAAAAAGAAATATTTCAGAAGAAAGAAATCAACCCCAAGAAAATACTGTCCAAAAGGAAAAAAGAAATGTGTATGTTGGATATGTAATATTGAAGGACACTATGCTAATGAATGTCCTCAGAGGAAAGAAAAAGACTTTAAAGAAAAATCAAAAATAATAAAACAAGTTTTCCAGATATATGAACTTGAACCACTAGAAGAAGAATTAAGTGATTCAGATATAAGTATATACGAATATACAGATGATGAATTATCTTCAGAAGAAGGAAAATCAGAATAGTACCTATATAAAAATATTGATAGAAAAAAGTAAAAATGTAACAGAAGCATATATAGATACTGGAGCAAGTCTATGCCTTGCCACAGAAGCATTGATTGATAATTGGGAACGATTAGAAAAACCATTAAAAATACAAATTGCTGACGGTTCAATACATTCTTTGTATTGGATAGCAAAAAGAATCACTTTAATAATACAAGAAAGAATATTTATAATACCAACAATATATAAACAGGAAACAGGAATAGATATAATTATTGGAAATAATTTCTTACGGTTATATCAACCGTTTTGTCAATACTTAAAATACATTACTTTAAGAACTCCCTATATTTATCAAAAACAAAAACGAGAGATTATTAAAATACCAATTATTCATACTTCTACATGTACTTTTTCATCAAAGTTTTAACAGCTGAAACGTGGTGAGATTATTAGCTCAATATGCACAAAAATACGCCCTATATTAGTAAATTTGGAACCAAATAGAATAATACCAGCTCACATAGAAGAACTTCTAGAAAAGGTTTGTAGCGAAAACCCTCTAGACCCCAGAATTAATAAAAATACTGAATTAGTTGAATTAAAACTAAAAGACCCCACAAAGGAAGTAAAATGTAAACCAATGATTTATACAAAACAAGATAGAGATGAATTTGAAAAGGACGTTGATGAAATGTGTAAAAAAGGATTAATTAGACCATCAACTAGTAAACACTCTGCACCAGCCTTTTATGTAGAAAATCATAATGAAATAAAAAGAGGTAAAAGAAGGATGGTAATCAATTACAAACAAATTAATGATGCCATGGAAGGAGATGCCTACTTTCTTCCAAGAAAAGACTTAATTATTGAAAGAATTAGAAACATGGATTGGTTTAGCACCTTCGATTGTAAATCAGGGTTTTACCAAATTAGATTGACTGAAGAATCTAAGGCACTAACAGCATTCAGTTGTCCACAGGGTCAATATGAATGGAATGTACTCCCAATGGGATTAAAGCAATCACCTGGAATCTTCCAGCGGAGAATAGATTCGATTCTTAAAGAATTTAAAGACTTTTGTCTTATTTATATTGATGATATATTAATCTTTTCAAACAAAGGATTAGATGATCACTTTAAAAAGATTGAATTCGTTCTTAATAAATGTTATGAACATGGAATAGTCTTAAGCAAAAAGAAAGCTGTCTTGGCCCAGAATAAAATTAATTATTTAGGATTAGAAATCGAAAAAGGAAGAATAATTATGCAACGACATGTACTAGAGAAACTTCAAGGTTTCCCGACAACTTTAAAGGATAAAAAAGAATTACAAAGATTTCTTGGATTACTAACATATATTTCAAATGAAGGTTTTATTAAGAATCTTGCAGCGGAAAGGAGAATCCTTCAGCAGAAATTAAAGAAGGATGCCATCTGGACCTGGACTAATGATGATGATAGACTAGTTATAAAAATGAAAGACTTATGCCGGGATCTTCCTGAGCTATATCATCCAGCGGATGATGATGAAATAATTATTGAGACTGATGCCTCAAATGACTGTTGGGGAGGTGTTATGAAAGCAAAACCCCCTGGAACTAAAAATGAATTACTGTGCCGATATATGTCTGGAACTTTTTCAGATAGTGAGATTAATTATCCCACTCATGAAAAAGAGACATTGGCTTTAATCCGTATGTTGGAAAAACATCGGATTTATATACTGGATAAGGACTTTATTGTCCGAACCAATTCTACCTATGTGGCAGGATTTAAGAACTTAAATTATAAAGGAACTTATAAACAAGGACGATTGATTAGATGGAAAATGAAACTTGCCGAATATAATTACTCAATCTCTCACATTCAGGGAGATAAAAATATTCTTGCAGATATCTTGTCAAGAGAATGGAGCAATCAACAACTGAAGATATACTGAAGCAGATTCAATACCAGGAAATGCTCGAAAAGCAAAAAATGATGGAGCTTGACTTAATAAGAACAAATATTGACGTACTGAAATTTCAACTACAAAGAATGCCTATCAAGGAAGACCCCATGAAGACCGTCAAACAACAAGCACAGGAAAGCACTGGAGAAAAGTGGTATACTATCTTTAATGGACCACACCCCGGTATCTACAATGAATGGCACAAAGCAGCACCTCACTGCATAGGAATTTCCGGAGTCCATCATAAAGGATTTCGCACCCAAGAAGAAGCAGAGAAGGCACTGATAGACTATCAGAAGGATCAAAGCAAGGGCAAGGAAATATATCTTGACCCAAGAACTTTTTCTGAAACAATAAAGACTCCACCAGCACCAAAGACTTCACTAAGAATACTTGGAAGAATTCCCTCTTCCATTGATGACTATCAGATCCCATCAAGAAAAGAACATGAACTACAAACTCAGTTTTCAAAAGAAAAATTTTTTGAACACTTAAACAGATTAACCAACTGGTCTGACAAAGAAAAGATTAACTGTTTTTACATGGTCAATCGACATATCTTCGGTGCTAAGGCCGTAATTACTCCAGGAGCCACATCGATTTTCACATTTAATATGTTCCAGTTTGGACTTATTGAATGTCTTTACCTCAGCCAAAACTTAGAAGAAATCAAATTATTCCCTTATAATTTGAAAGAAGCCATCTTGAATTACCAAAAGAATGTCGCAAAAGATAGAACTATCTTTCTGAAGTTCTATTCGACTTACCCAGATTTTTCAACTAAGCAACCTACAAAGAACTTGATTTTCATTGGCGTAAGCAATAATAGTTTCTCTATGAGAGACGAACCTACTGGAGAAACTTATGATGAAGAAAAGATTGTTACAATAATGGCTAATCAACTAGCAAGCATTTTCACCCAATGCCAGCTCATTGGAAAAGACTCATGTATAAAAGCACTGTTCAAGGGTCCGCATACTTTGCTACTTAGCAAAACCAGTGGTAAATTGATTAGAGAAAGAGACCTTGCACTACTGACAAATTTCGAATTACCATTCTACACCCTACAAGGACTCTCAATGACTTACCAACCAACTGTTCTTGACTTATTATGCGCAATGATTAAAGAGAATGGCAATCACAAGTGTGAAAGATGCGTAAAGCAACTAGACTGTCGGCAAGACGATAAAGATTCAGACGAAGCAATTATTGAAGAATGACGTAAGCAATGACGTCATCAAGCATTATTGAAAGGATGACGTAAGCCATGACGTCATCATGAATTATTAAAGTTGTCTGATTGATTGTAAAGCTGTAATAATGTAAGGACTTTTCTGTAATTTCCTTAGTAGCTCTGCGTGTATAAATAAGACCCTCTATGCCAGGGCAAAAGCAGAATTTGAAGTGTATTTCAATTCTCTCCTCTCTTCTCCGAAGAGTTCTAAGCTTTTGCTTAGCGAATGCTTGAGAGTGCATTCACCCGGTTCTATGTACTTAACCACTGTCAATAAATAAACCATTACTTCATTACTTCATTACTACTTCATTATTTTACTTTCACAACTCACAACTACTTGATTAAAGACTCAACCCAGAACTAGACGGAAGCTGCGGTGGACCAAGAAAACCAGAATCATTTCAAAAACTTCAGATCAGGTATGACTCAGAAACCATTTACTTTTATTCAATTTATACTAGGAATTAATTATGTCTGAAATAGAAAAATAAATAATTAATAATACTGATGTAGAACACTTACAAATTACTGAAGAAGATGGTAATTATGAAGGAAGCATCTTAATAGATCCAAAATTATTTCAAAAGAGTCAGAAAGAGGACTTAAATCTATCTAAAGACTCAAATATGAAAAAATTAGGAGGTATCATGAAACGATTTAACCAGAAAGAAAATATAATATATTATGGAAAAATAATTAATGAAACTCCAATAGATATATCTGAAACCCAAGGAAACACGTGTATACAATTATTAAACAAAAAGAAGTTAATTGAGTTAAAAAGAAATTTAAAAAAGGAATCACATAGAAAGAAAATAGGTTACATTCATATAGGAGCAATACAAGTATTGATTAAAGCAACCTTTTAAGAAGGAATAGATTCACCTATTGAATTAATCCTAAAAGATAATAGAATAACTGATCCTAAGGATAAAATACTAGGAGTTATTGAAGGAAATTAGCCTATGTCAAATTAAAATTTGAAATACACCCAAATATTGGAATACCCTTAGATACTCAAAGATTAGACAAATCATTAACTATGGAACATAGATTTTTAAGGAACAATTTAATGAGATCAGGAGACAAGATTTTCTCCATTACTTATTGTGTCAATTATGCACTGACAAATTCACATCATAGTATTACATTTAGAAATAATGATAGAATTGATATACCTAGACTTTTTGAAGAAATCGGAAAGATTTATTATCCAAAGAAAAATGACTTAACTGAATTAGGAATTTCTATAAGAAATCCGAAATCACTAAGCTCTAGGCAAACACCTAAATCAATTACTTTCTCAGAAACAGAAGAGAATAAAGAAGAAAATATAAACAAATTATCAAATCAAGTTAGAGATCTAGCTCAGTATCTGAGAAATAGAATATGAACAAAAAAGGAGAATTAAGAAATATTTATGAAAGATATCAAAATAAAATAAATATAGATAAAAAGAATATAGGAGAATTAATAACCCCTTATATAAAAAATAAAGAACAAATAGAAAATTATATTATAAAAAAGGAGAAAGAACTCAATAATATAAGAAATAAGAGGGAAGAACATAAAAGACGAATATTAAAAAAGATAGAAGAAATAGAAAAATTAATATCAACAAAACAATCATCGACTAGTTATTTTAAATTAACTGCACCAACTTTTGAAGATATTGATTAAAATAATGGAAATATATTCCGAATTTGATGAACAAACAGAAAATGAAATACTAAGTGTATTAGTAATGAATTTACCAATTGATTGTAAACAATGAATAATTGAAAAAATAAAAGCCCAGTCTAGACAAGAAGACTATTATCTTGCAATTATTTTATTAGATATAGAATGGAACTATATGGAAGAAATATGATTAGCCTTTGAATATGAATATGATAGATTATCATTATCTGATATATATGAAGAATGGGACTTACTAGACGATTAAAATGGATCAAGAAATAATAAGTATTTTAGTCATGAAAATACCCATAGATTGTAAGCAGATGATAATTAATAAATTAAAACATCAGCACTGGCAAGAAAAACTTTATCTAAATCAAATAATGCAGAGAGTACAATTAATATTTTATGAGGAAAAAAGAAAACTATTAATCGAAGAAATAATGGAATTAGATGACCAAATAATGGATTATGGATATGAACTACTTATAACTCAAATTATGCATGAAAATAATCATCCAGATTATGCCTAACTACTACCACCACCTGGATATTTATAGAAAAATTAATAAAATAACTAAAAGTAATAGGGTGGTACCGAATTGGTATCAGAGCTAAGTACTAGCTAATTAATAATGAGTACACGATACGTAGAAAAATTTGTTTATTATCTAAGTATGATAGATTTGACAAATCAAAATAGATTAAAAGATGAAGCAACTGATACATGTAATAAACATATGGAATACCACTGTGAATACTGTGATTGTATAGAATACGACAGGAAAATAGATTTAATAAAAATTATAATTGATAAATTAAATGAATAGACGGATCAATAAGCATCTGGATCCAATGGCTCACAATAAACCAAAGGCAGGTGCCTTTACCCGCCATAACGTTAGACAAGTAAAACCCGTTGAAGGGCTGACTATTTTATAAAGTCAACTATAGTGTCAAGAGGAAAACTTGCCATCCTAGATGATGTAACGGACACAATAAAATAAGGGTAGTACACATAGAATGCACCTAAGATTAAATGCATGAAAAATGTTGAAAAGCGATACGTGGAATGTGCATGAATCTTCTTGCACCTACACCTAGACATTTTGAACTTTAAAAACTTAATTAATCTTCTTTCTCTTTGTTGCCTCGATTCCCACACTCGCAATTTTCTCGGAATACAAACAGTATAATTTTTTTGAGTTTGAATTATATCTTCCTACTATTAAAAAAGAAAATATTAAATAAAAAAATAATATATTCACTATCTTAAAAATATATAAAAAATAACTAATAATTTTTTATTAAATAAATAAAATAATAAGTAAAAAGATTTAAGAGAGGATTTACCAATTTAACATTATTCAAAATTCTTGCTAACGCACGGATCTCTTCCAATTTAATCAGAGGTTTCGAGTTCGAATCCTGACTTTAGGAATGCAGCAACGTTAAAACTCTTGAGAGAGAGCTTTGACATCCTTGTGGTCCTACCCGACTAGAGGGATTAGTCTCCGCAGTTGTGTGCGGATGATACCCCGGGTAAAAAATAAAAAAACCGAGGCAAGAATATTAACAGGTGGCGAAAATGCGGCATTGAACTATTATATTCGTTTTATAATTTTATAATTTTTTATTTATAAAAAATAAAAATATTTCATAATTTTAGTTGTAAGAAACTATAATGATTATATTTTATTAATATATTTTATTAACAAATTTATTCCATTTAATTAAAATATTAAAAAAGAATAATTTATTTATTAAAATTAATTAGTATTTTCTTAATTTTTTAAATGATAAATGAAATAAAAAATTTATCTATAAAATGATACATATTATGAAACAAAAGACACTATGCACGAGTAAAACTTTCCTAAATTAATTCGTTAAAAAAAATTATTAGGGTGAGTTTGATTCGTTAAAAAAACATGGGATCGAAGAGCACAAAAGTATTTGTCCAACATCTTATTCAAAAAATAATTGTAATACAACATTAAGTAAGGAACGATTGACAGGACAAATACCCAAAAACTTATAACCCACTAAACCCCAGTACAACTTTGGGTCTAATGTCCAGGAAAATAATGCTTTAAAATGTATCACATCATTAATAAATTACAAACGATAATAAAGCATGATAATAAATTTTATGTTAAATAATAAAATAATTTAAAAAGTTTCAAAATACAACATAAAATTGCTTGTGTTGTACATCGATCACCATATAATGTTTAGTACAAAAATTTGTCATGTGACAATGGACCCATAAATTTTGATTAGTTGGGGTAATGTCATATATTATAAATATTTTTATAAAAATTTATATAAATACATAAGGGATAAAATAATGACATCATTATCATTAAGCCAAAAATTGGAGGTTACAAAAACTATATCATTATATAGCAATAAAATTGAAGATACCTAAATTTCTATAAATTATAATTGTTCTCTACGTGTTTTTATACTTAGAGATTATTGTATATTTTTTTTTTTTCAACACTATAAAAAATATATTTCTATTTAATTGCCCAAAATGTACTTAAAAAAAAATAAAAGGTGTTACTTAAAGTATGATTATAGTGCAATTAGGATAACAATTTTAGTGTTATTTAGAATAGAATTATAGAGTAACGGGGGCAATGTAATTTTTTTAGGGGGCAACAAATTTTTTTATCTAAGATTTAATAAAAGAAAATTTACTTGGTGGGGGCAATGTCCTCAACATAGGTCCGTCAATCACTGATCCCAATATATTGGAAGATTAACCTACAGTGTTTCGACACAGAAGTTTTGTTTTCTTCTTTTTAGTGGGGGTCTATTTGCTACACACAAAGTTCTGATATACTAGTGGTAGTTTAATTGGTATAGTTGCAGGTCGGTGTTTCTGTTCCTTTTTGCGTCCTCTGGGTTCAGTTTGTGAGTTAGAGGTCTGTAATGGTTAATACTGGTATGGGTTATTCTGTCCTGCGGTATTAGTTTTACGGGGTTTTCTTCCTTTGGTTTCTACTTTGTATATGGGTTGAGTGTCACTTGAGTATCCCTTATTCTCTTCTTCTGTATACTAGTTGTTTATAAAAAAAAAAAAAAAAACCTACAGTGTGTATAATTATTATTATTATTGTTATTACTATTATTGTAAAAGTGTTTGTAGATCTTGATATATCTTGATTTTTTCTCTTTCTCAGGAAGCTATGTTTTTTAGGAGTATTATGTTTTTCTCTCCGTTTGTGAGAACTATGTTTTTCTCTCCATTTGTGAGAGTCTACCGTTGTTGGATGAAAAAGATGAAAGAATTATTTCTCTCCATTTTTTATTGACAGGTTCTGGTTCTCAGGCCTAGCTACCAGAAGCCATAGTATTCTTAGTTGGAACTGTTGAGGCATGAGTAACATGTGTGCAATTTCTACCACAATTAAATACCTTGTTTGGTGTTATTGGCCAGACGTGTTTTGTCGTTTTTTTTTTAATTTTGGTTTTTTAAATTTATGCAAATAAAGTCGAAGACAATTGGCAGTGCATTGAGCCTTTCTTGCAGGTAGCTCGAAACATTGACTTCGATCACAATTTACGTGATGAGGGAGGATACTTCTTCAAATCTAAATTTTATAGTTACTCTCCCAAACTCCAGGTGCAAAAAAAGGAAGTCTAATTAGGTCTCCTTCAAGAAGACCAAGCTAATAATAGGGCTGTTATTTCAAATTGTAGGAGCCTTTTATCATCTTATGTTAATAACTCGTTGGTAGAGTTTGCTAGGAGGAAAAAGTCCATGTAACTGCTCACTCTTTATTAGGGGTGACTACATATATTACTATTCTCCAAATTCGTGATTATGTTACCAAATGTATTGCGTTCTCCATTATTAATGAAATTGCTTAACTTTTCTTTTGTCAACAACAAAAAAAAAAACCTACAAGTGTGTATATATAGGAAAAGAGCTAGACTTAGATGATTGGGGGGACAACTATAAAAATTAAAATTCTTCTAACAAATATATATATATATATACACACACACACACACACCAAATTTTACTCAAAATATTCCTAATTACTAGTATATGTTCCAAAATATTAATTAGATTAGTAATATATCAAAACACGGAACGTCTCCCTTGCATGTCACGAAAATCACCTTTAATTGAATTTATATTAAACTTTTAGCAATTTTCTTTTCAATAAATATTAATAGGCAGGTAGTCAAAAATTCATATGCTATTTTACTACAAAATATAATCTTGACTATATTCATAACTAAAAAATATCACTCTATAGTAACTTTAGAAATAGGAAGGGTGAGAATAAGAGTTACCATACACTTTATACACAAGAGGATACTTATGCTCTTTTAGTTTTTACCAACAAATGACATAGATCAAAAATAGTTTTCAAGGCTATTAATAATTTTAGAATTAAAAGATAGTAATTTTAGAATGTTTTAAAAATTAAGGGGGCTCGGGCCCTCCCAATCAACAAGTGAATCCGCATATACATACATACATACATACATACATACATACATACATACATACATACATATATATATATATATATATATATATATATATATATATATATATATATATTTTGACTATATACAATCATATATGTGTGGTCAAAATTAGAAATTGCTTAGTGATCATACGATCCATTAAAAAGGTCACATCTATTTATCCTTTAATCTTAACTATTCAAATAATACTTAATGGTCAAGATTCATTGTTTTCACTTTCTCAAAAGACAAACTATTCTCACTTGATATGATCCATATATATATATATATATATATATATATATATATATATATATATGTATATACGTATGTATATATGTATGTATGTATGTATGTTTGTTTGTATAATATAAAGAGGAGGAGGAAGCAGCTTAAGTTGAAGAGTGACTTAGAGGGGAGTGCTATAAATCTTAACAATTCAACAATACTTGTGTATATAAAGATGTTGAGATTAGAATATAAAATCATGTAAATTTTTTAAATAATTTTATGTATAATTTTAAATAACTTGCAATTTTGACTGTTTATATAGATATATAATTTTATATTTATACACTTTATATAATTTAATTACATAGTTTATCTCTCTCTTTTTTGTGTGTGTGTGTATATTTACACATAATTTGATTCTGTATTTTGTTATGAGGTGAGGAAATATGCACCTTAGAAATCTAACATTATCCATAAGTTAATTAAACCTAGAGGACCACCACACATGTTCAGCCCAAATTAATACTAAATTTTATAAGAAAATTAATCCTCATCTGAAATCTATGAGAAGAACGTGAGGATTTTGCTATAACCATGGAAGAGGTCCATGAGGGCGGCACCTAGGATGAAGAGAAGAGGAGGAGGAATTTCAATAATAATAATAAAATATTTATGTTTATTTTACTTGCTTAAAATAAGGGCATGGGTTGCCACATGCAGAGCCATGGTTGCGCCAGGTGCAATGCCCCTAACAGGCATGTAGATGACTAATATATAGAGACCTGATGACTTGTAACTTAGTTCAAACTGTTTTACATGTCTCATCAACCCAACATAACCCTTGAGATCGGTGTTCATTCAGTTTTAAATGAAGTCACAAGGGGATGAGATCATTACTTAATTATCATTCAATTTTCATTTCTTTGTCTTAGATTTTAGTTAAACATACACCCTCAGTAGTCCCTCAGTTCGAATATTGACAACCATATATATACAGTCCCAACTGCGCCCTGTTTTCAAATAAAGAAAATTCCTATGCCCGTATAATATATAAAAGGAAAATTCTAGAAATTAAAATAACGAAGAATAGCCTTTGTATTTATTTGTTGTGATATTAATGGCTAATTAAGCAATACATTAATTTAACCAATATTCCTTTCAAAAAAAAATAAAATTAACCGATATGATTCCATCCCATAATGGACGCCATGACAAATATCACACCTAAGAATTAGTTATTGATTTTTTTTTTGGGTGTACGTTATCGATATTTTAATACCAATCATATTTACTTAGATTATGTTCTCTTAAATATCGGAGCAAATCCAAACACGTCAGAAAATATTCCATTTGAAAGAAAAGTTGGTATAGTTTTGTCATTACAGTTTCAATGACAGCTTTTAGCTCGCCACAATAAATAAAAGAACAAGAAATCATAATCTGAGAAAACGAAGACGTACCTCCATAGATTTCTGCAGATTTTCTTCTAAATTGTGTTTTTTTTACATGACATACATTTTATATGCTAACCATTACCAGTGCTCCGCTGTTACGCCATCTGCCCTATAATATGATTGTTTGCTCTACAACATTTACGAAATTAGGGATTTAATTAATCTTTAGATAGTTAATGACTGAATTCTTATGATGAACCCAGTTAATTTTGATATAAGTAAGCTAGTAATTGGCCAACTTTATAGTCTAGCGATATATTTAAAATAGAATTATATATATATTCAATTTAACTTTTAATGTCAAGTAACATGATCACACTTCAAACCAAAGGAATTAAGAAACATTGCGCAAGGAGATATATTATAAATAACACAGTATAACTAAAAGTTGTGATATAAATATTGAATAAAAAAAACTAGCCATTGATGAATCAAGTGGTGCTCGGTCAAAGGACCAGAGTATCATGCATATTGACAAGTAGTGTATTTAGTTATTAATAAAAAAATATTTATTTTTTATTTTTAATTAGTATGCTTAGGAAGCTTATCAGTAAAACTTTATATTAGTTCCAATGGCATAGATAAATTAATTTCAAGGTGATGATGATGATACATGATATAGAGACTAGAGAGGCATTCATGGTGTGGACATTAATTGTTTCAATGATGGGCCGGGTATAGCTCGTAAGTGCAATTTTAATTTTATACTCCTCCTTCGTTATTATAACCAAAAATTTAATGGAATACGTGTATTAAGATGGTTAGTTAATCTCATTAAAAAGAGTCATTGGGAATAAAAAATTAAGTTTGTTACCTAAATTGTTCTTCCTCTTTATTTATTAAGCTTGTATTGTTGAGAATAAAAGAATTCATTGGAAAACACAATTTATATTAAATGAAAGGTATTTTGAGAATAATTCATTAAATATGATGGAAGTAGTTGAAATTTATTTATATTTTGAATAAAAAAATTGAAAATTTTTATTTATTTTATTGACCTGAGGAAGTACACCCTAATAAGTAATCGTCCCCTAAAGACATCCCTTAATATTTTCCATAAGTTAAAAGACAGCGCTCAGATATTCATAAAACGTTATGCAATCTGTTGGGACCCTTTATTAATCATGAATTGAACCTAACCCCAAATTTTTTAGTATGTAATGCGAACTCTAATCGTTTAAATATTATTATGATATTACCTCCGGACTTAATTATAAATAAAAATAACTAACTTCATACTTATTAAGAAAGTTAGTTAATTTAGTTTAATTGTTTTGATTTATAAAAAAAAGTTATAATCCTTTAATTGTCTCGGGAGTATGTAACGCTCTTAAAAAAATGAAAGGAGAATTGGTTGGATTGGTTAACTGTCTTGACTTTTGAAATACTAATATTAAATAAAGTTGAATTAGTTGACTTTTGTTTATATTTGAATCCAAAAAATATATATACTTTTTTACTTATAAATAAATAAGTATAGATCGAAGATTTATTTTCTTTGCAAGTCTCAATAAACAGTTAAAAGTAGAAGAATTTTTTTTTTTGACAGAAAAGAGAAGATTAATATTCCCCAGTTGATCAAGAAGATTTGTGGGCCTTCGATGACCCTACCTAACGATGCGAGATGAAAATAAGGGGGGAAATTGAAGGAAAGAAAACGACATACATCTATAATATATTAATTAGGATCTATTTTTTATTGTTGGATCTTCAAATAACGATATGTGTTGTTGTTGTTTTTTAATTTAACAATTTTTTTTAAAAAAAATGTTTTATTTAAATTTTTCTTCTATTCGATTATTTTTAAATTTTTTGTTTTTTGAAATTTTAACAATCTTTTTTAAAAAAATGTATTTGATTTTTTGTAAAAAATTTTATTTACTTATTTTTCTATTTTGTAAAAAAAAAATGTATTAATTTTTTTTTTAAAAAATTATATATTTTTTTCGATTTTTTAAAAATATTTTTTAAAAATTATTTTATATTTACTTTTTTTATTAAAATTTATTTTTTTATTTTCTAAAATTAATTTTTTTATTTTTTCGATTTTTTTATATTTTTATCTTATTTTATTTTTTTTAAACAAACAATTTTTATTTATTTATTTATTTAATAAAAAAAGTTGTTTAATTTTTTTTTGCAAATTTAACAGATTTTTATTTTTATTTTATAAAAATACATTTTTAAATAATTTTTGAAAAACGTTTTTTTATTTCATTTTTTTTTAAAAAAATTTATTTACATTTTTTTATTAAACTTTATTTATTAATTTTTTTCAAATTTTATTTTTATTGTTTTCGAAACTTTTTTTAAAAAATGTTTTTTAACTTTTTTATTAAAAAAATTTAATTTCATTTTTTTATTTTTATTTTTAAAAATATTTATTTAATTTTTTAATTAACCTTTTTTATTAAAACTTTTTTTAGGAATGAGCTCCAGTTTTTTTACCGTTGTCTCACATAGACGAATTGGATGACGATATGTGTCGACGGCTATCCCAACCCAAATTTTATATATATTTTTTAGATTATATAATTTGTTTAAATTAAATGGTGTCAAGCTTTTACTTTTGACGAATAGGCGGGTGCCACGTGTTATGCGCCTACCCATGAAAATTTTTTGGTCTTCGAATTTTTTATATTAAAAAATATTTACATAATTATTTTACTTATGGTATTATTATTTATTATATGACCTTCTCTTTTTCAGTTTTTTTTTTTAAATTCAACCTTTTGGTTTGATGAATTTAACAATTTAAATATTATATTATTTGCTTAAAATAAATGGTAGCTTTATTTTTATGTGGACGAATAAATGGGTGACACGTGTAACTGGCAGGGCCCACATTTATTTTTGTCCTCTGCCATTTTTTAATAATAATTATTTAATTAATTATTTTAATTATTGTATAATTTATTCTAGGACCTTTTCTTAAAATATATTTGTATCATGCTTTTACTGTGGACAAACAAACGAGCGACACATGTCACGGGAGAGGTGCACATATAATTTCGACCTCTGGCATTTCTTTAATAATAAATATTTATTTAATTGTTTTAATTATTGTAAAAATCATTCATGGGCTTTCTCTTATTTTTAAATGTGTCATTATTTTACTGTGGACAAAAAGGTCGGCGCCAAATGTCACGGGCCGTGCCCACTTGATTTTTGGACCACTTGATTTTTTATAATAAAAAATATTTAAATTATTATTTTACTTATTGTATTATTATTTATTATATTGGCTTCTTTTTTCAATTTTTTTTCCACCTTCGTGTTTGATGAATTTGACAATTATATAAAATTGTTAAATATTAGATAATTTGTTTAAAACAAATGGTAGCTTGATGGGCCTTCTCTTATTTTTAACTGTGTCATTCTTTTACTGTGGACGAAAAGGTCGGCGCCAAATGTCACTGGTCGTGCCCACGTAGATTTTTGGCCTCTGGATTTTTTAAAATAAAAATTATTGAGATTATTATTTTACTTATTGTATTATTATTTATTATATTGCCTTCTTTTTTTGACTTTTTTTTTATTTCCACCTTCGTGTTTGATGAATTTAACAATTTAAATATAAAATGGTTAAATATTAGATAATTTGTTTAAAACAAATGGTAGTTTGATTTTTCGTGGACGAATAAACGGGCGATACGTGTCACCGACGACATCTGACATTTTCCTAAAAAAATAATTATTTAATTAATTATTTTAATTATTGTGTTATTCATACTAAGGTCTTTTCTTAAATTTAAAATGTAGCATGATTTTATTGTGGACGAATAAACGGGCGACACATGTCACTTTCTTATGAAAAAATAAAATCATTGTCTCGGATTAATAAAAACTTACGGAAAACGAAAAATTAATAAAATAAAAAATAATATGATACTTATATTGAATATAACAATCTAATATTATAACTTACCTTAAATAACAGGATCATACATATTTAAAGTAGTGTTGAATATCAAAGTATGATTGCTTTCTTTTCATCAAAGTATCTTCTATTGTTGTTGTTATATAAATGTTTAATACAATAACATATAATATCATGGAAATGTGTATTCTTTTCATAAACATAAAAGATTAACATATTTTATATCATGAACTCATATTCGTGATGAAAAGTCAAGCTTTTATAAAACCTATTAAAATTTTTATCATACAAATTTGTCATGTAGCCTATTATTCATTAACTATTGAATATACGAATCCAAATGTTGCACACAATAGTATTATTTTATATTCAAAAAAAATAATACATTTAATGTTGTCAATGTTGAAATTATTTATAATAAACTATTATAAAAATAACCATCTAACGGATACTCGTGCGTTTCGCATAGACAACTACACTGGTTGAATTGGAACCCGGATTTGAATGACATCCATAAAATCTAACCTAAATATACATTTTGGATTTTTAGTTTGTACTGTTAATATGGTTTTACAAATAAATTTGCATGCACACCATCCACTTACTTTTACAATCATATGAAAAAAAAAAAATACTCAATATCTTGTTTTTGGTGTTTGTTAATTAATTCAAAGGGCAGTAATAATCAAGTATCACCCTAAATACTTGTAATTGGCATATGGATAAGAAGTAATATAAGCTTAAACTCATTGATATAAAAGTAAATACATCTTTATTTATTCTCTTTATTTATAGAAAAATTCACTTCAAAGTCGATTATTGACTTGGTACCTATTTAATTTGTAAGAGTTTGATGCTTAACACCTTAATGAATGAACAAAGAATGCAAACCAAGATCAAAGATCAAAGGGAATAGAACATAAAATGTAAAACAGAAAAGGGTAGCTAGGAAGAATAACACCAGTAGTTTGATGGATCAACTATATTTTCATATAACCTATATCCATGTGAGGGGAGCAGTCTTTCCACTATGATCAACAAAACAAGAACCAGAGTTCTTTTACAAACAAAGCCACACCTTTTAGAATTCTACCGTCAGCCCCTTTTACAGTCGAGGTCTCACCCCCAAGCTCACTTCACACTCTCTATTTGTTTACAAGAACACTTTCTAATTCTCTATGCTATTCTATCACTGATTTAATTAGGCAAGTTACATAATTGTATCAGAAGCAAAATTGTACCTATACAACTAGTCGACATCATTTATATAGGTAGCCTCTCCAAAACTCAGCTATCTTAGGAGTTAGTTAAATTAGTTTTTATCCCTTAGGTGTTAGTTGTGATCAGCAACTAACCATGTATCAGAAAAAACTAATTTACCTAACTTTAACTAATAACTTATTTTGAAGACACTTTCACATAATTTGTCTTGCTGGTGATTTGGCTTTGGCTTATGTAATAATAATATTGGTTTCATTCAGTTAATTAGCTCGATATTTTACTTATATTGGATCTATCCATTGGTCCTTGTTTTTTTTATACCGATTTGAGTACCGCTTGTACTCGCAATCTATATATATACTATTTACTTATAAAAAAAACTTTTAAAATATTCTTTTCCTTGACATATATATGCAAGTCATAGGTATATAACATTATTAATATTTGATATTAGGTATTTTTCATTTGATTTGGCAGTTAGATATGAATAGAACTGGCAATAAACATATCATTTTAAATTTAAGCAACTCAATAACGTTATTAATTTTCAGAATACATTCTTTTGTTAAATGTGTTTTTCACCAAAGATTGATGACATTAGATAGTAACTAATGTTGAAAACAATGGTTATCGATCTTAAAACTTTGATTGACATATACCAAAATGTAGTTTTCCTAATTTTCTTGTTGCCTTGGATATATATATATATATATATATATATATATAACGTGCTTATTTAGTCAATTGTGTTTTGATTTTTGGGTTAAATATAGTCAGCAAATCATCACCGATCGATCTTAATTACTAATTGCCACACACACATGCAGACACATTAAATTAAAGAAGAGAATCAATAACTACTAGGAAAAAGTAGCACTCGAAATCTTGAATTCACGTCCTAAAGCATAAAAGCTATTGTGCAATATGGAAGATTCCCAAGCTGGCTGTGTACGTAGCAGTGCAAGGCTGGTGAGGGAAGCTTAGAGATAAGAAATAAATCGCATATATCCTTATCATATATATATATAATATCATGAGTATGGGACATGACTAGCCAAAAGGAACATATATATCTACGTATCTCTTTGGTGTGTAGCCATTTGGAGGGTTGTTTTTTGGAGCATTTCAAAGAGTATGGTACTACTGGAGCATGATTAGAATGACCAATGGCTACCTATTATATTCTACCATATATCCATTCGTTCATTCCAAATCATATATTTAATAATATATAGCACTTTAGAGAAACGCCAAGCTCGTAGCTTACAATTTTTTTCATGAAGTATTCGAGGCTTCACATGCTTCCCTCTCCCTCCCATGAAACTTGAACCACATCTCAAAGTGGGGAAGAAGCCGTGATTTTCCAAACCAAGAAAAAAGTTGTAATTGCATGTACTGTTGGTGTGAATTGGGGGTTAAGACCTAACAAATACTATTCCAACTCATCAAAGAAGTACGTTAATATATACCCATTTTTGTTATATATATTATCATTTGATGATGTATGTGTATTATTATTATTATTGGGATTTCTTGTCTACATTATTAAAAGAGTTTATTTGATTAGGAGGACCTCCTAATCATGAAATAGTATATCAATACCTATGAAAATATTCTGGTAAACAAAAACTGACACCATAATATACAATACATAAATAATCCAATGATGATAGTGTATAGAGTATGGTAAATACAATTTAGTATCATTTATCAATATCATTGAATTTTATGATTTAGATTATTTACAAAACACTGAAAGTGACATGCTTCAGTAATTTTTCGGTCCTCCATATACCAAAGAAGTACATCCGTAACATTATATATCTTTCACTTTCATATGCCTTTTCAATTAAAGAACATGCATTAGTGCAGAAAACAGATTTTACAATAGGTTTTTATATCGGTTCACGCACAACCCATTTTTTTTTTTATCAATGGGAAAAACATGAAACAAAAAGAAAGAAAATCAAGTTCTAAGTCTAACAATCTGTACAGGCATTCCCTTTTCTAAGCACATGTTGAAAGCACAAGGTCCACGACAGAGATTTGAAACTCTGGATATATTGAATAAGAGGAGCATAAAGATGAAACCAGTAATCTCTCAATTAATCAAATCTAAAGCAATTTTGGAATCCGATTCACCGATGAGATTTCTATATCCAGCTCTCCATACAAGTTTAAGACCATTCGCTATTGCCAAAAGCTCAGCATTAAGGTTGTTAGAAGTGCCACAAGAACATGAAAACCCCAAAATCCATTCTCCAAGGTTGTTTCTGATTAAGCCCCTAAAACCTGACCTGCCAGGATTACCAAGATTGCTGCCATCAACATTTAGTTTAAGCACATGCTCCCTAGGACAGTTCCATGTAACTTCACGGATTTGTTTGGTGCTGATCGATCTGAGTGTCAAAAGCCTGCTTAATATCATCTAGAAGAGAGTGAACTTTACTTAGAATGTGTCAATCCTCCCACTTGCTATCTGTAAAAACCTGAGCATTTCTAGCTCTCCAAAGTTGCCAGCAGGTGACCACAAAGACAAAACTATAAGCCTCATTTAAATTGTCCCGGAACTAGTCATAGAAATTAGCATAACTGAAGAAGCTAGGCTGGTTAAAATTCAGAAGAGACCAGATCCTCATAGCTCTCAAGCAGTTCCTTAGGATGTGCATAGCAATTTCCTGATACAGACCACAGATTTGACATGAGGCATCATTAGTTAGGTGATGATCCATCCGAAATCTGTTAGAAGGAAGACTACCATGGCTAGCTAACCAGATGAAACTTTTCAAGTTCTCTGGAATCTTCATTTTCCAGATCCAATTCCAATGCTCCTCAGTAACAGGATTATCATTAGCAGGCTTTGTTAACCAGAGATAAGCAGTTTTAGAGGTATCTAAACCAGTGTTTGAGGGCTCCCAAATCAGTTTATCCTCTACTGCAGAGTTAATGAACAAAGCAGTAATCTTCTGCTGAATTTCTAAAGGCAAAATAGTTGCTAATCTGTCAAAGTGCCAAGTCTCATCATTCCAAATTTCCTTCAATTGCAAATTGATATCTTGAATATCCACAAAGGGAATCAATTCACATATTTTGCCATCCTCAAAAAGCATATAATACCAAAGGGGGACTGCACCAGCACCAATTCTGAAATGAAATCCCTTCTCTAAATGGGCAGCAACTTTCAAAATTGATTTCCAGATATAGGAACAACCCTACATAGCATTAACCTGGAAAATGTTTCCTTCCTTAAGGTATTTTGCTATCAACATCTGAACTCAAAGTTTATCTTGGTTATGAATCATATCCCAAACATGTTTTCTCAAAAGAGCAGTGTTTGTTTCTCTAGCCTTGTGAATTCCAAGCCCTCCTTTGCTCTTAGTTTGAGTGATCTGGTTCCAATTGACCTAGTGACATGAGTTGTCACCCCAAATGAACTTTCTGACACAGGCATCTATGTTGGCACAAGTTCCTATAAGAAGCCATATGTTTTGCATTGTATAAATTGGCATGGAGGATATAGCTGACTTTGCTAAAGTTACCCGACCAGCCTTGCTGACGGTTGCAATTTTGCAATTAAGTGGAAATTTTTTTACATCGGTTACTTATTTAACTGATGTAGAAACCTGAAAATAAAAATACCCACATTTTACATCATCTAATTCTACAATAGAGCAACAATCGATATAAAAAGTCATTTTTAACCGATGTAGAAAGCATTTACTACACTAGTAATGAAGATGAACTGCATGTTCAACTTTGGGATGTGAATTTACTATATTCATAAAATTGTGCATTAATGCATTGTTATATCAATTATATGTTTAATTAACCTCTTATGATGATTGATTTAACGATATGTTGATATATGAATGAGTATTTTTTGATTGCTGAGAATTTAATATTTTTGCAACTTTGCTATAAGATATACTGTGATCATGTGGCGAAAGCTGGTGGTCCAAACTAAAGAACTATCAAATCAATTAAAGTACCATCTAATCTATTGTAGGGTTCTTTCTTCCTCTTATTTTATCACATTGAGTCTATATAAATTTTTATTATAATGTCGAATAAACTAGCCTCTTACAGGGTCTTGCTATATTAGTATTATGTAATAAAGTCAGCGTTCTCAAATGGAAGTTGGAGGAGATTTTTCTATATTTGGTTGGAAGGTAGAAAGCAAAAGGGTGGATAGCAGTGAAATATATAGTTGGCAAATGTGGGACCGAAACATGACACTCCCGGGTGGTGCGAAAATCGGGTTGGCGGAATAGGGCTTGGTGGGCTGAAACAGCCATTCAACCCCCAAAACACAATGCGTCACGTGAGCCTCTCATAGATAGCAGGTTGGCTCTTTCACTCTATCTCTATGTTACCTGTAGACATTATTAGAAGAGGGAATGCGTAAATTGATTCTGAAAAATTTCCATTTTTAGTTTCTAAAAAAAAATAAATTAATCATTTAGTCCTTCAAGTTTTCTAATACGGGATACATTAGGGGTATTTAGTTTTAACGTCCACTTACTTGTTTACGTGTCTCATTTATTTGCCTATAAAGAATTTCCGTAGTGAAAAATTAATGAAAAGTGAAAAAAGTGCATAATTTTTAGGCATTTGAATTTTAAAATTGTGTACATTTTTTACTTTTTATTCGTTTCCCACATAGGAAATTTGTTATAAGCCACGCAGGACCACTAACGAGCCAAGTAGAATGGTTAATGGGACACGTAGGCAAGTAAATGAACTTCGAAAATAAATCTAAGAACTAATGTGTCCCGCGTTTAAAAATTTGAGCAACTAAATGATTAATTTATTTTTTTCAGGGACTAAAAATACGTCCCCGAAATTTTCCAGGGACTAAATTGAGTCTTCCCTCTTATTAGATCTAGAAAATATCAAAAACAGAAAAGGTCCAATATATAGAATATATATCTACATGTATAATAAATATTTTACTTAAGAGTTAGTGACTCCAAACACACTTTTGGCATTTTTTTATAATGTTTAGTTTTTAGCTAGAAAAATTAATTTTGAGGTTAAACTTGAGTGAGTTACATAGAAGCAAACAAAATTTATTTTTACATTTTTCAAAGCTCAGTTTGAGTTTTTCAACTACTACTTTTATCATACTGAGAATAATTTGATAACTATAAATTTAAAAGCTATTTTGAATGGCATAATGCAAACAACATTTATTTTATCAAAACTACTTTTACTAATAAAGTATAAAAAAATAAATCAATTATTACAAAACCAACTTACTTCTTCAAAACTCAATTTATGAAAACTCAGTTTTACAAATATTAAACCAAAATAACCCTAACAAACCAAGCTTCAAGCCTAGTCTCAATCATAGCGAGTTTAAACTGTTTTTCAAAAACATCTAAAAATGAGTTTAATTGTTATTTATTGACAATATAAATTTTTTTATATTATCAATCAATCATCAATCATGATATGAATGATTATTAATAATATTAGAATAAAAGTCAATTTTTCTTACTAATATGACAATTCATAATTGAATACATGTATACTATCTGACCTTGTCAGCTTCCTCCCTGCCACTTCATCATCAACTTGTATATAGATTTTTCTTTAAGGCTTTCAGCTATTCTTTTTACTTAGCTCATTTCCCTTTCATTACTTTGTGAACCACATAATCAGATTAGGATGACTCGTCACTATCATTACCTCTTAATTCCCTATTAATTATTTGTTTGACCAGAAGATTTTAAAATTGCGTCTTTTATTCTTTTGTGGTGTTGATCATAATTTTTTTTCTCTCCAAAAGAATATCACAAATCTTACCTAAGAGAGCAGTACATTTCGGTGATTACCCTTGCAAGCTGACCCTTCCTTTTTATACTTTACACATTGACCCCTGTTCATCCCATTCGGCTTCTTGTGGATTTGGACTTGGTAAATGGGTTTCTACTTAGGGTGGCTCCTTAACACTAAAAAGGGGTGAAGGGAAGGGTGAGAATATAAAAATAAAAAATGAGATGTAAAATATTTGTAAAGATTAAACTTTATCATTTGTACTGGTCGAAGATTAAACCCGACCGTCGAGCTCGAATACCCGGTCCAGTCCGGAAGTTAAAGATCACTTAATTAAGGGATAAGATATTAATATTAAATCCTGATATTATCTGAAATAACATTATCTGGTTAAAAGAGATAATATCCCTTAAATTAAGGAATCACATCTCAAAAGAGATTTAAGAGATAAATCAGATCTCTAAAAGATATTGAAGAGATAAGTCAGATCTCTAAAAGATATTTAAGAGATAAATCAGGTCTCTAAGAGATAGGGGAATCCTATTATAAAAGGAGGAGTACCCATGATAGAAACTCACTTTTTCACTGAACTCCGGTGACTCTCTCTTAAGCGTATTAGAGAAACTAGCGTCGACCAAGAGACTATCAGAGAGTCCTTGCTCCCTAGTATTCATCAGATACAAAATTAAGAGATCGAGATCACCACGGCCAAGGGTTGAATCGAGAACTACGTCTGGCTTTGATTCCCATTGGGATACGTAGGATTGGAATATCACATTCTGTCAAGCCATAGCCTAAAACAACCCCAATTATTCATCCCTGGTTTGACGTTCACGGCGAGGTTCCGGTAAACCGGATCTCGGCAGGAACATTTGGCGCCCACCGTGGGGCCGAGGTGAAACTTTCCCCGGTTCCACAAGAAAAGCTCGATGGTGACCACACGGAATGGTCTGCGGGGAGGGGCGAGCAGCATGAACCATGAGGACCATGAGGCTTCGAACGCCTAGAACCACGCCAATCATCTTTCCTCCCCCATCCATGAAGACAACCCTCGGTTGGAAGAAGTTATTGAACAGCTTAAGCAGTTGCGGAAAGAAATCGAGGAGATACACGCGCAGAATCAGAAGCTCCTAAGAGCGCGAAAAAGATAGAGGTCCCTGACACCTTCCGATGAAGAGCAATCCTCACCCGAGGCTGCCCAGAAGGACCCTCCGATGCACTCTCCTCGGGGAACTAACCGAGCATCCAAAACTAAACCTCCCCTAGGGGATTCAGAAGTCAAATCTCACGCAGAAAGGACTAGCCAGAAAGGAAGGACATCGGACCGACGTCCGAGGCTGCCCTTCACTGATGACATTAATGAGGTAATTGTGCCAACCCATTTTAAGCCCCTTAACATCGACAAATTCAATGGCACCACAGACCCAACCGAGCATGTGGAGTCCTTCATTTCCTCTATTTACTTGGTGACTGATTCGGAGGCCGTCATGTGCAAAGTTTTTCCAACTACTTTGCAAGGCCCAGCTCTGACCTGGCTGACAAATCTACCACCTCGGTCGATTGATTCCTTTGATGTGCTTATAACCAAGTTCACTGCACAATTTGCGGCAAGCCGAAGGCATAGAAGGCACTCAGTTTCACTGGTAAATTTCAAGCAGGAAAGGAATGAATCGCTCAGGGATTACATGGCTCGCTTCAATGATAAGCAGATCCTAATTCCCAACATAAGCTCGGAACTCTGCCTCCACACCGTCATGGCCAGTCTTAAGCCAGGGCCATTCTTCGAGTACCTATCTCAGAAGCCACCAAGAGATTTTGAAGAGCTGCAGGAAAAGGCCACAGGTTTCATGAACTCGGAAGAGATGCTGGAATTTAAAAGGAGAGAAAGAGGTTTCGAGGACAAGAGCTCAGCCTCGAACAAAGACAGAAACAGGGGGTCTGACTCACAAAGGACCCAAAAAACCAATGAAAGAGAATTCACGCAGAGGCGTCCCAGGTATCCATCTTATACTCCATTGAACCGATCTTGGGTAGCCATCCTTCAGGAGGTGTGCAGCGCCGAGTTGCTTACCTTACCTGGACCATCCAAAACACCGGACAGTGCTGACCGAAGCAAAGAATGCATGTGGCATCAAAACTATGGACACTCCACTGAAGAGTGCAGAACACTCCAGAGAAAGATTGAGGAGTTAGTACAAGCAGGTCGTCTTGATCGTTTCATCCGCCGAGATGACAACGGAGGCAGACGACCCGGTCGAAGACAACGGAGACACGATCATGATAACCGAGACCGAGATGCAAACTTGCGGAGAAACCATCAGGGCGAAGATCGGCTGAATAACCAAAGGACCCCTATCGAAGAATGAGAGGGAGGAATCAGGGGGGTCATCAATACAATCTCGGGGGGGTTTGCAGGCGGAGGAACATCGAGCTCGGCTCGGAGGCATCATGTGAAAGCCCTCCGATCTGTTAACTCAGTGTCTGGAAGGCCTCCAAGAGCAAGACACCCCATAACATTCACAGATGATGATTTCCAAGGGGTAGATCCTAATCAAGATGACCCAATGGTGATAACGATCGAGCTGGCCAACTTCTCGGTCAGACGAACACTTATTGACCAGGGGAGCTCGTCCGTTATTCTCTACCTGGCAACCTTCAAGAAGCTCGGAATCCCAGAAAAGCTGATAAAAGAGCAGGAGGACAAGCTAGTAGGGTTTGCCGGGGAACAAGTCAAGACCCGAGGTTATATAGACCTCTTAACAACGTTCGGAGAAGGCAGACTCTCCAAGCCCGTATCAGTCAGGTACGTTATTGTAGATGCCAGCACTCGTACAATATCCTTATCGGAAGACCGACATTGAATGAGCTCGGGGCAATTGTCTCTACCCCACACCTGACAATGAAATTCCCAGCCGACTCTGGGGAGATAATTGCAGTCCGGGCTGTCCAAAAGCTAGTGAGGCAGTGCTATGTGGACAGCCTGAAGGTTACCCGTCACCAGGACGACCCAAAGAATACCGAGGATGGTAAAGCAGAGGTGGTAAGCTCGGTCAGCTCAGTAACTTCAGCCAGTTCGGTCAGCATGTTTGAGCTGGACCCAAGGACGGAGATGTACGAGTCCAGGGCCGAACCAACAGAGTCTTTAGAAAGGTTCTAGTTGGGAGCCCATCCTGAACAGTGCACCCACGTCGGTAGTCAACTGGACCCCTCACTCAGAGAGGATTCACACGGTCCTAAGAAAGAATGCTGACCTGTTTGCCTGGAAGACATCGGATATGCCGGACATAGACCCCAACTTTATGTGCCATAAGCTGTCTATATGTCCCGAAGCTAAACCTGTAACTCAGAGAAAAAGGAAACTTGGCGAAGAAAGGCGCCGAGCAATGGCCGAGGAGACTTCTAAACTACTCAAAGCAAATTTCATCCGAGAGGTGAAATACACAACTTGGCTAGCCAACGTGGTATTAGTCAGAAAGGCGAATGGTAAATGGCGGATGTGCACCGACTATACCGACCTCAACAAGGCATGCCCAAAGGATTCCTATCCCTTGCCCAACATCGACATACTGGTGGATGGGGCCTCAGGTTACAAGGTTTTGTCCTTTTTGGACGCATATTCAGGTTACAACCAGATCAGGATGTATCCACCCGACGAGGAAAAAACAGCATTTATGACTGATGGGGCAAATTACTGCTACCGAGTAATGCCCTTCGGCCTAAAATATGTCGGGGCAACATATCAAAGGCTTATGGACAAGGTTTTCGCCAGTCAAATCGGAAAAAACTTGGAAGTATATGTTGATGACATGGTAGTAAAATCCGAAGATCCAAGCCAGCACCCTGCCGACCTCGAAGAAATCTTCGGCCATCTCAGAAAGTACAACATGAGGCTAAATCCAGATAAGTGCTCTTTTGGTGTACAAGGAGGAAAATTCTTGGGATATATGCTAACACACCGAGGAATCGAAGCTAATCCAGATAAATGCAAAGCCGTCATGGAAATGCGAAGTCCTCGGAATGTGAAGGAAATTCAGAGGCTAGCCGGCCGATTAGCCTCCCTATCCCGCTTTCTCCCGAAGTCTGCAGAGAAGGCAAGACCTTTTTTCCAGCTCTTGAAAAAGCCAAAGGATTTTATTGGGACTGAGGAATGTGAGAAGGCCTTCGAAGATCAAAAACTCTTCTTAGCATCTCCCCCAATCCTCACTCGGTCTCAGCTCGACAAAGATCTGTACCTGTACCTCTCCGTCAATGATTATGCAATCAGTGCAGTGATCATCCAGGAAGAGGAGAAGCAACAGATGCCGGTGTACTATGTCAGTAGGATCCTGAAAGACGCGGAAACGCGATACCAAGTAATTGAAAAACTGGCTCTCGCCTTAGTTATGGCAGCTCGGAGGTTACGACCCTATTTCCAATCTCACCAGGTCATCGTCAAAACTGATCATCCGATAAAGCAAGTACTCAGGAAACCTGATCTAGCCGGACGAATGATAGCTTGGTCAGTGAAATTGTCAGAGTTCGGTCTACGGTATGAACCGAGGGGTCCAATGAAAGCCCAATGCCTCTCTGATTTTATTGCCGAGCTTTCCTCCAAACCAAGGTCAGAATCCTTCATCTGGCTCCTATATGTTGATGGATCATCTAACTTGAAAGGAAGCGGAGCTGAAATAATTCTTGAGGACACGATGATCTAATCCTCGAGCAATCTTTGAAGTTTGGGTTCACTGTTTCAAATAACCAAGCAGAATATGAAGCCCTTATTGCTGGGCTATTGTTAGCTAAAGAAATCGGGGTCCGGGAGCTAAAATGCAGAAGTGACTCACAGCTCGTAACGGGACAAGTCTCGGGCAATTATCAGACAAAAGACCCCCAACTAACCAGATATCTCTGCAAGGTTAATAGCCTCATTTCTAAATTTGAGCATTTCTCCATTGAGCACATACCTCGAGAAGAAAATTCCAGAGCAGATCTGTTGTCCAAATTGGCAAGCACCAAGAGGGCTGGCCAACTAAGAACTTTCATTCAAAAAAACCTCCTCGAGCCGAGCATAAAGAGTGCCGAAGTGACAGTGACCGAGCACTATGACCGGGGCTGGATGACTCCAATCTGGGAGTATCTAACCGCGGACAAACTACCTGATGAGAAAAAGGAGGCGAGGCGAATCCGTCTGAAATCCTGTCACTACACCATCTTAGACGGTGAGCTGTACAAGAGGGGATTCTCCAGGCCGTTACTGAAGTGCCTCACAAAGGAGCAGTCTGAGTATGTAATGGATGAGATGCACCGAGGAATCTGCGGAATGCATTCAGGTGGCCGATCTCTGGCAGCTCGGATCCTACGAGCAGGGTTTTATTGGCCAACCATGAGACTCGATTGTTCTACCTGGACCAATAGGTGTGACCCTTGTCAGAAATTCGCCAACATAGCTCGTGCCCCAAGAGAAGAGCTCCACTCTATGTTCTCACCATGGCCCTTTACTATGTGGGGGATGGACATAGTCGGTCCTTTCCCAGTGGCCAAGGGTCAAGTCAAGTTCCTCCTGGTAGGAGTAGACTACTTCACCAAGTGGATTGAAGCAGAGTCATTGGCTACGATAATTGCCAAAAAGGTCCAGAATTTTGTATGGAAAAACATCATATGCAGGCATGGCCTTCCTTATGTAGTTGTTACATACAACGGAAAGCAATTCACCGATAAGGAGCTCAGAGAGTTTTACTCCAACCTCGGAATTAAACACAAAGTGACCTCGTTTGAGCATCCACAAAGAAATGGCCAAGCAGAGGCAGCCAATAAAGTTATTCTAAACGAGCTCAAAAGAAGGTTGGGACAATCAAAAGGGGCTTGGGTTGAGCAGTTACCAAGCATTCTGTGGGCTTACCATTGCTCACCACAATCCTCGACGGGAGAAACACCGTTCAAACTAACCTATGGAACCGATGCGATGATTCCAGTTGAGCTCGGTGAGCTCTCCTTGCGAAGGCAGCATCACAATCAAAGTAAAAATGAAGAAGAACTCCGAGTTGAGCTTGACATGGTCGAGGAAGTCCGAGATACTGCAAAAATCAGGGACGAGCTGTGCAAGCAAAAAGCAACTCGGAAGTACAACTCAAGACTGCGCCCAAGGGAATTTGTGCAGGGTGACTTAGTCTTTGAGGATCGCAAGAGACGCGAGAAAAGACTCCAGAGAGGGTAAGCTCGCGGCAAACTGGTCAGGCCCATTCAGGATAGCAGAAAATCTAGGAAATGGTGCCTACAGGCTAGAAGAATTGTCAGGAAAGTCGGTTCCAAGAACATGGAACACTTCCCACCTTAAGTTTTATTTTAGCTAAGGTTAGAAGTGATGCACTCTTTTTCCTATCTCGGTCTTTTTCCCATGAGGTTTTGGTCGAGAAGGTTTTAACGAGGCACACTAGAAAAAATAAATAAATAAAATTTTCTTCAGTTGAGCTATTATGCAAAAAATATGGCATTAAAACTGCTAAATCCTAAAGGGGCTGACCGAGCCAAAATCGACCAATCAGGGTCGAAGTGCCGAGCCTATAAAGGTGCTTAAACCCTAAAGAGGTCGTCCCGAGCCTATAAAGGTACTTAAATACTAAAGAGGTCATCCCGAGGTCGTCCCGAGCCTATAAAGGTGCTTAAATCCTAAAGAGGTCGTCCCGAGCCTATAAAGGTACTTAAATCCTAAAGAGGCTGACCGAGCCAAAATCGACCGATCAGGGTCGAAGTGTCGAGCCTATAAAGGTTCATAAATCCTAAAGAGGCTGTCCCGAGCCTATAAAGGTGCATAAATCCTAAAGAGGCTATGCCAAGCCTATAAAGGTGCATAAGTCCTAAAGAGGCTGACTGAGCCAAAATCGACCGATCAGGGTCGAAGTGCCGAGCCTATAAAGGTGTATAAAACATAAAGAGACTGACCAAGTTAAAATCGACCAATCAGGGTCAACGTGCCGAGCCTATAAAAACATCAGAAAATTTTCCAAGTGCAAATAGATTCACAAGTAAATAAGAAATTTCATTAAAATAAAGGGGCAAGGCCCCGAATACATGAAGGTTCAAAAAGAGGACTGCACAAAAACAACGTGTTTCCTAAACTACTTATACAATTTCAGGGATCAAGGTCCTCCTCGGCATTGGGAGGGACGATAGCAGATTGACCCGGTTGGCCCACTTCACCTTCGGGTCCTTCCTCGGCCCCTTGACCCTCGTCTTCCTCCCCGTGAGTTACGGCGTCCTCATCCTCCATCTCAGCCAATGGAACAAGGATTCCATCTCGGTTGAAATCCTTGTCCACATCGGCACTGGAGAAGTCAGCAGTCGGGTTGAAGTGCTGAAGTTGCTTCACGGCTCGGGAGAAACCGTTAACATGCTCCCTCATGATTGAAGCCTCAGCTTTAGCTAGATCAGCACGGAGCCTCAGGTTCTCCTCCTTCTCGGTCTCCAGTAACTTCTGCAGCTCCTGACTGGCTTCTTTCTCGGCTTGCAGCCCTTTCACAATGTTCTGAAGGTTGAGTCGGTCGGCTCTTACCGTTTCTAGCTCGGCCGTAAGGGTGGCATGACCTTCTTCCAGCTGCGTCTATTCAGCCTTCAGCTGACCGATAACCCGGCCTTGCTCCTCACACTTGACCAGGGCCTGAGAAAGCTCGTCTCTCACCCTCAAAGCTCGGGTCGCATCCGCCCTCATCACCTCCATCTTCTTCACGTTATCAATTAGATGCTTGCTCCAGAAGCGGGTGATTGAGGCAATGCGGAGAGCATAGGCAGCGGCTGCCTCCATACTTTCCTCAGGGCCCTGCTCCAACAACAGCCTGGCATCGGACGGTTTCAGCACTTGGCCATCGACCAGGGCTGCAGGGTCGAACTCATTTCCCCAGAGCGAGTTGATCCCTGGATTACAGTTACTATTATACCATTTGGTGTCCGAGGTGAGATCGGTCACCATGGGAGCGTTGCTCGGTCGGCTAGCAGAAGGAGGAGTCTCTCCAATCATCAGCAAGGGAGGAGAGCTTCCAATCGGCGCCTCTGGCTCCAGATCTGCCCGGGTCCTCTTCGGAGGACGAATATTCAGGTCAGAAGCTTCAACAAACTTCTTCTTCTTCCCCTTAACATTTGAAGCGACAGCTGATCCGCTAGCAGCTGACTTCTTCATCAGAGCTTTGTAATTAAATTTTCCCATTATCACTGAAAAAAGAGGAAAATCAGTTAAATACAAGTACGTGATTGGGTAAGGAAAACACCCATTAGAAAACTACTTACAATCAAAATCGGCTTGCCGAGTTGATGACTTGGGGAGCAACAAAAGTCTACCACAGGGCAATGGCCGAGGATAGAGTTTTAAGAGCTCAACGTCGGTTTTCTCTTGGGTTGTCATGCAGCCGATGTCGTAGTTGTGGAACTTAGTGGGGTGGGTTGCCAGTAGAGGGGAAATCTGGAGACTCCATCCGAGTCATAAAATAAAGACTCGTTCCCTGCAGTGGGTCGGACTTTGAAAAAGTCCGACTTGAAGAATTTATATGAGCTCTTATAGAGCCCAATAATGCCCTCGGACTCAGCCCCACTAAGGAAAATCCAAACCGACCCAGTCCCCAAACCTGACCTTATAAAAATGAAGGAAGATAGGAGCATTGGCCACCACTCCTATCTGTTCACAAAAGATTTGGAACGCCTTTAAAAAAGTCCAACTGTTTGGATGGAGCTGGGTTGGGGAAACATTCATGATTTTTAGCACATCACACTCAAACTGGGTAAAAGGCAGACTGACTCCAATATGTTCAAATAGGGTTTTATATACATATGTGAAGGAGGGTTGACCTGGAGCTAAATGAAGAAAGACATGTTCATCCCCAGAACATGGCAGACACTCCACACTGCCCCCAAAGGAGGAAAGTTTGTTTTTTATGGAGGAGAGGGATTCAAAATTCCTAAAGTTGGAATGAAAAGCTCCCACATCTGGCCTCACCCAGAAATACCCAGGTATAGTAATGTCAGGGTAAGGAACTCTGGGCATCCTAGTGGTATGCTTACGATGCCTGGAAATGGGTACGGCATCGGGAATAGCTGAGCTATTCCCATCAGCGGAGGAAGAGGCACCATTGCCACCACCACCGCCGCGAGAAGAAGAGGGAGAAGAATGGGGGGAGCCCCCAATCAAGTTAAGTTCAGGCTCCACAATCTGAACCCCAGAAGAAGCATTCTGAGACACTTCAAATGAAGTCTCCATGGATTCACAATCAGAAAGCAAACCTAAGGGAGTTCGAAAGAGCAGGACGTACCTTGAAGGACGTATGAATACTTGGACCAGAAAGGAACTTGAGGATAAGAAGAGTCTAGGGCTTAAAGAAGGATGAAGTCCCGTGCCAAAGGCTCGCCCAAATTTATAGGAAAAAGTATAACGTCCTATCCTCGCATTAATGACGATTGTTGGGCGAGAGCAGGGAAACGTCCCCTCGAGTCTGACCGAATTCACTAGCTAATGGAGAAGCCACACGTGGAAAAGATGTCAGAATATAAACCGCCATCACGGGAAACTAGGAGCACGCCACAATCCGCAAATCTCGGGAACAATGCCACGAAGGCCACGCGTCACACAGGGTGACGTTTCTTTTCCATCTCAAGGCCCTAGAAAGTATGGCGTCAGCACAGAACAAGTAACTACCTCCACCTCGGCTCGCCCCGGCTCCCACGAAAAAGCTTCCATGCCATTGGCTCAAAGCTTGGGGGGCTTGTGTATGAGCCGAGATACAGAGTCCGGCATCCAGAAAGCATCAAGCTCGGTCACCCAGCATCAAGCTCGGTCACCTGAGATGCTCACCGAGTTGGAGGATGTATATATATGCATAGAGTATGAAGCTCGGACAATCACCTCAGCTGGCCTAAAGACAGAAAGATGAAACCGAGTTCCTGAGCTCGGCTGACATCATGAAAGCTTTTACGCCTAATCAACTCAAAGCTTGGGGGGCTTGTGTACTGGCTGAAGATTAAACCCGGCCACCGAGCTCGAATACCCGGCCCAGTCCGGAAGTTAAATATAATAAGTTAAAGATCACTTAATTAAGGGATAAGATATTAATATTAAATCCTGATATTATCTGAAATAACCTTATCTGATTAAAAGAGATAATATCCCTTAAATTAAGGAATCACATCTCAAAAGAGATTTAAGAGATAAATCAGATCTCTAAAAGATATTTAAGAGATAAATCAGATCTCTAAAAGATATTTAAGAGATAAATCAGGTCTCTAAAAGATAGGGGAATCCTATTATAAAAGGAGGAGTACCCATGATAGAAACTCACTTTTTCACTGAACTCCGGTGACTCTCTCTTAAGCGTATTAGAGAAACTAGCGTCGACCAAGAGACTATCAGAGAGTCCTTGCTCCCTAGTATTCATCAGATACAAAATTAAGAGATCGAGATCACCATGGCCAAGGGTTGAATCGAGAACCACGTCTGACTTTGATTCCCATTGGGATACGTAGGACCGGAATATCACATTCTGTCAAGCCATAACCTAAAACAACCACAATTATTCATTCCTGGTTTGACGTTCACGACGAGATTCCGGTAAACCAGATCTCGACAGCAACATCATTCTTTGCATGTCAACATTTTTTATCAACTGAGCTGTCAAAATGAATCCAATGAGGAGATCCGCTGTTACTGAGAAAATCCCATACCTCCACGAGTGTCACTATTGCTACCTAACTTATTTTGTACACTGCAAAATATTCATATATTTTGTATATATAAATGAAAGAAAGAAAGCACTTTAATTTATTAATTGTGAATGTGATGATGACAGAAAACTTTCAAAGGAAAGAATAAATCCCCACCAAATTATATTCTAATGCTTGCACAATTTTTTAAGCTTAACGTAGTATGATCTAATAAATTAAATAATGACACAATATACAATGTTATAAAATATTTTGTGATGCAAGAACAAGGGAGAAAGTGCATTAACTCTCCGCTTCCATCACATGAACCCCCTCATGCCCAAATCCTCTATTTAAGCTCCCTTCACACCCTCCTATTTCTCATTCAAATCCAAACTCACATTCTCATTTCTCAAACCTCACAAAACCAAAACCAACACTTCTCTCTCACACACACAATATCCAAAATTGCTTGCTTCATTGAAACCAGTTTCAAACAACCAAAAACACAATCTTTTTAACAACTTGACCAACCCCAAAACTCACAAAAATAGGAAAAACTCTTCCTAGTGTATCAAAATGGAGAGCTTGTTTCGCCTTGTTGATCATGAAGACATGTTCTCAAGGAGGTGCATTTGGGTGAATGGCCCTGTGATTGTAGGGGCAGGTCCATCAGGCCTCGCCACAGCAGCATGCCTCAGAGAACAAGGGGTACCCTTCATGGTTCTTGAAAGAGCAGATTGCATAGCCTCACTATGGCAAAAAAAACCTATGACAGGTTGAAGCTTCACCTTCCAAAGCAATTCTGCCAGCTACCCAAGATTCCATTCCCTCAAGACTTTCCTGAATACCCCACAAAGAAACAGTTCATTGAGTACCTTGAATCATATGCAAGGCACTTTGAGATCAACCCAAAATTCAATGAGTGTGTTCAATCAGCTAGGTATGATGAGACTAGTGGTTTATGGAGGGTTAAAACTGTTGCCACCAGTGGCTCCAACCGTGCCGAGTTTGAGTACATTTGCAGGTGGCTAGTTGTGGCAACTGGTGAAAATGCTGAGTGTGTTATGCCTGATATTGAAGGATTGAGTGAGTTCAGAGGTGATATTGTTCATGCTTGTGATTACAAGTCAGGGGAAAGTTTCAAGGGAAAGAAAGTGCTTGTTGTAGGGTGTGGTAACTCTGGCATGGAGCTCTCACTTGACCTTTGCAACCATAATGCATCACCATCAATGGTTGTTCGTAGCTCGGTAAGTGCTAACATTAACATTAATTGATTAACATGCTTCTTATGTTTTTGGACAAATTTGAGGATGGAGTTTAACTGGGGTTGTTTTTGTTCTGTTTTTGACAAATCAGGTTCATGTGTTGCCTAGAGAGATTTTCGGGAAATCGACATTTGAATTGGCGGTTTTGATGATGCAATGGTTACCCCTTTGGCTTGTTGATAAGCTGCTATTGATCTTGGCATGGTTAGTGATAGGTAACATAGAGAAATATGGGTTCAAAAGGCCATCAAAGGGTCCATTGGAGTTGAAGAACACAAAGGGGAAGACACCTGTTTTGGACATTGGCACCTTGGAGAAAATTAGATCAGGTGACATAAAAGTGGTACCAGGAATTAAGAGGTTCAGCAATGGAAGTGTTGAGCTAGTTAATGGTGAAAACCATGATGTTGATGCAGTGGTGCTTGCCACTGGATACCGCAGTAATGTCCCTTCTTGGCTTCAGGTGAGAAAATCTGATTTCAACTTTTCCTACAAGTCACATAAAAAAACAGTTTTTCAATAGAAAAGAGAATTTTTATGTTATTTGCATGGTCACAGAAGTTTGTCAATTTTGAAAGCCTTTTTGGGGCAGTTTGGTTTTATCCTTTTTCCTAACACCTAAAACTTTTAACTACTCAAACATATTACCTTTGACTTTCACCTAATTCCACACATTTTTTAAAATATTTACAATCTGATTCTGGCACATAGACAAATATGAAATGTTATGTGTGATTAGCATTTTTACAAAGATGTAACTTGTTTTTTAGAAGCTTCTTTTTTTGTTTCTTTTGCCCTTTTTAAATAGTAACTAGTATTAATCTTATTCTGGTTGTTTTATGTGTGCAGGAAGGTGAATTCTTCTCCAAGAATGGATTCCCAAAGTCACCATTCCCTAATGGTTGGAAAGGAAATTCTGGTCTTTATGCTGTTGGGTTCACAAAGAGGGGGCTCTCTGGTACTTCATCTGATGCTATGAAAATTGCTCAAGATATTGGAGAAGTTTGGAAACAAGAGACTAAACAAAAGAAACAACGCACCACTGCATGCCATAGACGTTGCATTTCCCAGTTCTAAATTGCACAAACTGACATATATACAAGCAGTGCTGTTTCTTTTGGCTAGGAATTTGTTTTTGTATAAACAAAGTAACAACAACGTCTTGTAAAAGTACATAAAAAAAGGAACAAAACTACACAAATAACAGATAGCACACAGACAGAGCCCTCTCCAAAGGCCCAAGTCTTTTTTTTTATTTTTGTTTATGGGCCTTTTTGTAACCAAGGATGATGAGGCTTTTTACTATTTCTTTTCCAATATCATACATCTTATATATGTAATATATACTTCAGTGATCAAGTAAAACGATACACTTTCAATTTCACTTCCAATCTCTATCTTGTCTTTACTTTTCCAAGATTTAATGCAAATTGTGTTGTAGTTTTTTCCTTTTTTTCTCTCCATCTTTTTGGCAAAGATGCTTATGTTGGTGAATAGTAGTGAACTTTTTTTCCCTTTCATTATCAAATTTAGGCAGCAAGGACGAATATACGGTTGGTAGCATGAGTCATTGAGTCCAAATTTTGCAGCCAACATTTTTTGGTCATATATGGAAATCCCAAAACTTGATCAAGAGAAAAGGAAGAAAGGTCACTAACTGCTTTCTATTTTGAGGCTTCATCTTAGATTTTTTTTCATTAGTCCTTTTCTTTCTTTTCACTTGCTTGTGGAGATTAGACTTTTGTTCAATAAGGTAAAGTCCAATTGAAGAATTGTAATGATATACTTTCTCAACATGTTGCTGTAGATTTAAAGCAGCTAGCCAACAAATTAACTGATGCAAATTTCCTTCTGTTGGTTGAGTATCGATTTTTTTAAAATGTTGACTTTTCTCAAAATTGTAGAAAAATTATAAGTATAGACACTAATATGGAAACCTGCCAAAATATGGATACGTGAATACACTAAATTTTAAAAATCATAAGATATGTACACAATGGTATGTAGGGGTGTTCATCAACCGATTCAAACCGATTCAAACCGCAAAAACCGAACCGAAAAACCGAAAACCGAACAAACCGAAAACCGAAAAAACCGAAAACCGAAAAAACCGCAATTTTTTATTGGATTGGTTCGGATTTTGGATCCTATAGTGAAATCCAAGCCAATCCAAACCGATCTATTATATACATATACTATTCTTTTTGAAATTATAGTATTACTCATACTTAGACATTATTCTTCATACTTTTATATCCCTCATTCTCTTTAATATTTTTGTTGGAATGAAATATATAAGACTATTTAGAATAAATATTAATGTCTTGAAGTTATATTTTACTAAAAGTTTTGATGCATGGCATATATATATTTGATTGAGTAATCATGAAAAATAGGAAAACAATTAAGTAAATTTGAAAAATAATTAACTACAATTTATTTGTAGCCGATTCAAGAAAAAAATAGGATAAGTGGGAGTAGATATAGAGAATTAATATAAAAGAACGTCTTAGAAAATATCAATAATTTTTTTCTTCTCAAACTCCCAAATTAAAACAAAGATTATCTTTTACCACTATTAAATAAGTAGAAATGACACTTGACATTAGAAAAAAAATAAAGTATGACAAAAAACCGAATTATCCAATCCAATCCAAACCGCATTTGATTGGATTGGATCGGATTTTTTAAGGAAGAAAACCGATCCAATCCAAACCGCACGATGTTTTCATCATTAGATCGGATGACTTTTTACCAAAACCGATTCAATCCAATCCGCGAACACCCCTAATGGTATGTGACAAAATACTAATTTTTAATTTTCTTTTTATTATTAAAAATTGGTGAAAGGTTTAAAGCAAACCAAAAATCTTAATCTTACTTTTCCTTTCAAATTTTAAATGGCATTTCCAAGCTATGCCACGTCTTGTTGAAGCAAAAAAAAATTAATTGAAGACATGCTAGACATGTGTTATCCTGTGCTGAGTAAGTTTTGATGTCAATTATATGTTCAAAACACAACATGATACTAAAATAGTGTGTTTAACTGTTTATACTTTGCAGTCCTGTAAAAGAATAATACTAGTTAGATATACTTAAACGTATATCATTGTACATTTACCCAATTTTTATCGGTTGATTATAGTTAATTTTATTCAATTTTTTGCGCCTGCTCACTTTGCCATCGATGCCTAATAGGAGGTAATTAATATACACTCGCAGGAAAATAAATGTCCAAGTATATGATATGTTTTTTTTTAACCGTGTTATTGATATAAAGTATCTACCGTTATAAACAATACTGATTAATCTTTGTCCGGTGAACTAGACGACATTTAAGGGTTATCTCCTCCCACTCAAGTTTTCTTCATACGCAAATCAAGAGTCGAATTTCTAACCACTTGCTTAAGGGACTCGAACCTGTTACCAGTCCAACTAATCACATATTGGTGAGATATATCATATGTTTACCTAGCATATGTTTGTTTTCACAGTCAAATCACGTCCCAAGGCAATTTGATCGTGAAAACTATCTCTAGTAGCTTTTGATTCATCGTGTTAAGAGGATACTCAGCATCGTTCCAAACATAGGCTTAATATCGAAATGGGAAATAGGTTGATATCCACCCACACCAACCTAAGGTGTTTATACAAAATATCTCACCTCAGGTATTTTTTTTCTCCAAATATTATTCATTCAGGAATAGCCCGCAGTTTCAATGTGACAACTTACAGCTCAACTAGACATCAAAAAGAAAGAAAAAACTTACAGCTCAACTCCCTCTATATGCCTTAAGAGTGGCTAAAGCCAATTCCAAAATGGCTACATAACAGTATTCCTTAATTTGAAAATTGCTATATTGGGTTTGACCAACATAGAGAACTGGTAAAGGTCATTCAAACAACTGTTGCCCTGCACATGCTTAAAGCTTAGAGTTACAAAGCCCCTTAGTATAAATGATATTAAATCAAATCATTTTTTTTTTTGTAAAGCATTATTCCTAACTAGAATACAGTTCACTCGGAACCTAATTATTAAGTCATATAGAGAGTGAGTTGTTATAAGTTTATTGAATAGAACATAATTAATCTCTAGGGTCATTATTGAAAACTTCAATTAAAAATTCTAACGTTCAACTTTCATTAAGACCAGTTAGGTGAGATTTATAGAAGAAAATGGGATTCCGATGTAAACACATGTGATACAATTATAAATTTGTCACCATATATCAATTGTGAAAAACGAAATGAAAAACTAGGGTCTTGATCTTGATGCTAAGGCCTAAGATTTTGACCAATTGCACTAGGTCACGATGAAGGTGCAATTTACCGTAAACTAACTGCATTTTGCCAATTCTTAACAAAATGAGTACCTATATCAAAGACTAAAGAAAAGTCCAACATAAACAGTAATTATTTCATTTTGAGGGAAGAACGTAAAAAATAGACCAAATACACTGCATGATTACACCCCTAAAGAATTTACAGAAGACCTAAATATTATAGAGTATATGACTCATAAGTTAATCAGTTAAGACTGTACATTAAAGTTTGAAAGTTTGCTGTATACTGCACGATTACATTACATCCATAAAAAGCTTCAAAGTTTGAAACACCTTTAAAAATAAGGTTAAAGTAATGTTTTGGTCATATCGTGACATCGATATTCGATTTGATTCCTATATGTAAAAATTATCAATTTGGTCCCTATATCATAATCGATTTTCAATTTGGTCCTCACTGCTAATTGGTCCCTATATAAGAGGACCAAATTGCAAATTATTGTCACATGTAGGGACCAAATTGAAAATAATTATCACATGTAGGGACCGATTTCAAATTTTTTTTGTTGAATTGGTCCCTACATGTGACAATAATTTACAATTTGGTCCTCTTATATAGGGACCAATTAGCGGTAAGGACCAAATTGAAAATTAGTGTCACGTATAGGGACCAAATTGATAATTTTTTACGTATAGGGACCAAATTGAAAATCGATGTCACGTATAGGGACCAAAACATTACTTTAACCTAAAAATAATAATAATAATCAATTGTAGTGTCACATACCCCCCAGTAGTTGAACTCTAAGGAGTTATCACCATTTGCAGCAATCAGCTGATAGATATAGGGTGCGTTTGGGTAAACAACTTAATTAAGAGCTTATCAGATAAGACCTTATCACATAAGAGCTTATGCCATAAGCGCTTAAAGAAAGAAAAAGAAAGAAAAAGGGGCATGAGAGGATTCGAATAGTGAAAAACATGGAGATGGTGTTTAGTGCATAAGCTCTTATGATAATTCCATAAGCTTCATAAGGTGACTCATGAAAATAAGTCAAAAACTCCTTATGGGATGTCATAAGTTATTTTTATAAGCTCTGCCAATCACACTGCATAAGAGCTTATGTCATCAGATAAGTCAAAAGGAGCTTAAATAAGCTCTTCCAAACTCCACCATAGTCTTACTAATAAAAGGAGCTGGAACTTGTGCAAAGCTTTTGATGGTGGCACATCTAAAATCCATCCATCCCTAGCCTCCACAGTGTAAAGTGTAAACAAAAATAAAAAACATAGGAATGGACTCTATAAAACTGAAAAAGGAGATACTGTATTTGCTTCATTGAAGTAAACAAATACAAGACTTGATGGCTGTATGTACACATACTTGCTAATATCTAAAGTAAGCAAATTAGGGTGTATCCGCTCTTAATTTTATAAAGAACATTAAGATTTCAAATCACTAAATGATTTTAGGATAAATATGCTCTTGTTTGCTCAATTTAGAGACAAATTCATTTTAGAGTGGTCATATCTCTTAAGCACCATACTTAGACAGAATTTTACATAGATAAAGCATACTTCTAACCATCATTACTGAATAAATGCAGTTTTCAACTCAAAATACTAAACAAAAGAGATAACTTATATTACTTATATGACTTCAAGTATTCTAGAAAAGTCTCAATCTAACACTCAACCTAAGAATTTTCTTAACATACTCCAAGCTTTGCTTTAAGAAACTCAAATTTGGATTTGGGCAAAGCCTTAGTTAAGCATGGTTGTCGGCTTGCATATCAGAGTTGCAATGTTGCAGATTAATTTCACCTTGCTTCAGCCTCTCTTGTTGCATGGTACTTTATTTTGATGTGCTTGCAGGGTTGTGTTTAGAAATTTCCAGGTGTTAGACAACTAGTATATTTATTAAGGGATATGATTGATCATTAGGAAAATTATAGTAGTAATAATTTAGAAATAAGATTGAAAGTTGATACCAATCATTACATTGACAATGAATTTATGTTAAAGTAATAAAAGGAACTTGAAAGACTAAATAAAAAAAAAATCCTCATAGTAAAACTTACTATAGAAGTAAACAAATATAAGTGGGATAGAGACCATCTGCCTTAAAATGGTGTGTCACTTCACGCCCCACCCAATTAGATTATGTCATTTGAAAAATTAATCATATTATTCATTATAAATGTGTAATTTTAAACAACATGACATAATCTAATTGGATGAGACAGGAGGTGATATATTATTTTGAGACTGCTGATGTCTATCCATATAGGAATATAGTGATACTTGTTAGGAATTTGTCGGGGGGGGGGGGGGGCTTATGCTAAACATGGCTCTTTGTGCTTGGTTTTTAATGTTCATTTTGTTATAGCTTTTGCAAACTTGTGTCCACCGAAAACGTCCATTAGAACATATGCTGAAATACTTGTAGAATCATGCAGGTATCCTGCCCAATTACTATCTACCCTTGAGAAGTATGTTCTCAGCACTTTTCACATACTACAAGTCCATGATCAAATGTACCTTTGAATTTTTTTTGTATCCGAAAAGTCTCTTGGCTGCACTACAATGAATTTGGCTTAGAAATTGCATTAACAGGATACAAGACTTGCAACAAACATGACATTTGGTCTATAATTGCTGAAAAGTATAAAAGAATCCCAATCAAGCGTCTATAAACAGAGGCATAATATGTTATCCCCATCATTCTTGCATAATTTTTCATTGACAATTTTTCAAGCCTCTGATAACATTTTGGAGGACAAAGATAATGTAGACTTGCAAAAGTTTGACCTTATTAATAGAGCCCAAATCATTAGAGACAAATTAAGAGGGGCCTTAGGGCCTAAACTTAGATGGGCCTCTCCTACATGACTTGGTAGATGGCCTTTTGTCAAGGGTTAGATCTACCCTTATATTATAACAGTTTTGCCATACATTATCAGCAATACCAAAAGAATAAAAATAAATAAACTTTATTAAGAAAATAATGTATTTAATAATATAAAATAAAATAAAATATTGAACTTTTCAATAAAAAGTTGTTCTTTTTAATCAAACTAGGTCTCTTTTAAAAATAATTTATCAATTTGTTTCACTTTTGAAACTATTTATCAAAATAAGTTTCTTTTGTCAAGTCATTTTTTTTTTATTGAATTACTGATATGGAAGGTGTCAATCCATCAATCATCTCTTTATGCACCATTGGACTAACACCTCCCATGTGACACCTCCACATGGTGTCACATATGACGTTTGGTGTAACCGTGCCTCCTATGTAACATTATGGACACGCCACAAGGCCTACCCCAATTACCTAGAGTTTTTCAAGCCAAAATAATTATTTTGTTCAGGATGATATTCGAATTCCTGACCTCATACCTGAAGCTAGTCTCCTATTTTAACTGAGCCAACTTGTTTTTGATATTGACAATATATTTATATTAATATTATTTATAAATTAGTTATATATATATATATATATATATTATATAAAATTTAAAATTTGTATATTATCTTCAAATCTTAAGTTAATTTAATTATTGTTGATATGATTACATAAATTTTTGATTGAAAAATAACTCAATTAAATTAGCAAAGTGTTATATTGTTTCATAGGTATTTTAACTGAAGTTTTTATTAGAAAAGTGTTAACTCAGTTATTATTGATAGATCACTTTTATATGTTTTATTTTAACAATACCTTAATTATATTTTCAATTAATAACATTTATTTAATTTTAATCATAAATATGTTCATATATATATATATATATATAATATTTTGATATTTTCATAAAGATATAAAAGATATAAAGTGGTTTACACTCCACTCCATCTCACCCCAAATAAGAGAATATGAAAAGTTGAGGGTTTGATACAGAATGGATTGAATTCTTATCTTTAACCATTTCACTTTCTTACTGAAAAAATTCTCAAATAAGATTTTTTATGACTTGTCAATTATTAACCATTACATTCAATCCATCATAACACACCTAAATAAAGAGACAATCCTAAAGTGAATTAGTGCTATATACACGGCCATATTCATGAAAAGACAGAAAAGTAAATTATGTCAGCACCAGTAACAGTGGAGTAAGATAGACATAGCATTATAGGATGAAGGTGTTAATAATTGAGAGAATTCATGTATAAATAAAATAGGGTACCTGAGTCTGACAAAAAACTTGATTCAATTGTGGCAAGGGAGCAAGGAAGCAAGGTAGGTGAATATTGGATTAGCCTGACCTTGAAAGAAATAAGTAGAAGAAAAGAAAAGAAATCAAGAGAGAGACAAGTGGATCAAATCAAATCTAAATGGGTATGACATTGCCAAACAGTCTCTCAACCTCCACTCTTCCCTTCAAATCTTCTTCTTCTTCTTCTTCATCTATCACCAAATTCTTCACTTGCTCCATCCCCATTCCTAAACCCTCTTCCTCCACAACTCCCCTCATCAATGCCTCACCAACCCCAAGGCACACAGCTACTACTGTTCGAGCCACTTCTTCTTCTCCTTCTTCTTCGTCCTCTTTTGGATCTCGACTCGAAGATACAATCAAGAAGACCGTTTCTGAGAACCCTGTTGTCGTTTATTCCAAAACCTGGTGCTCGTGAGTTGTTAAACACGCCTAAATTAACCTAACCCTCTTTTTATTATTATTATTTATTTATTATAACTTGTTGATTGCTTTCCCTGTTTTTGCAACCGTTCAAGGTATTCTACTGAGGTGAAAACCTTGTTCAAGAAGCTCGGCGTCGACCCTTTGGTATTCGAATTGGATGAAATGGGTATTTCAACTTCTTTACCCAATCTACATCTTTCAGTTTGAGTAATCCCTCCTCAAATTACTAGTGTTGATGATGATGATGATAGTGGTCAATTATGACTAACAATGTGTTATGTGCGTGTGTGGAAGACTGGTAATTAATAGGTCAGATATGAATTATGTCACTACAAGTGTAGATACCTATGAGCTTTTGTGAATTTCTTGATGTTGATTTATGGTTAATTGTATATCTATCCATGTCTTAGTCTCTTAGATATTTTCGTGAATGCATTAGAGAGAATGTTGAAGTTAAAGATGGTAGAATCTCACCTGAGAAGACTGGAGAAGCCCCGGTAAGAATAGTAGATCAAATGGAGGGTAGCCTAATAGTGAGGTAGAGGGAAACCAATAAAAACTATAGGTGAAACCGTTGAGAAGGATTTAGCTTTAATAGTACATTATGTCGTTATTTATTAAGCATATCATATGGTTTTAAGTCTATCTTTTAGTTAGTTGTATTAGATAAGGCTTTCTAGTTAGTTATCATTCGGTTGCAACAGAATGATAAGCTGATATAGTTTAGCTAGTTTTATTTGCTGATATCATTCAGCCATAGGTTCTATATATATCAGAATACTGTACATTGTAACACAGAAGAAATTCAATACAATTTCAACATTCAATTATTTGCAGTTCTTGTTACTAATTCTTTATTATTTGATTGTTGTTATTATTGATGTTTGATATACTTGTGCTAATGGGCTTTCACATATCATCAGACCTTCCAACAACTTTTTAGCTAGATTTAAAATGAATTGAGTAGTCTCTAATTTTCAGTATGTTTATTCCTGAAATGACTCATTTACACCAGAAAACTAAAACCATTAGAATACTAATTGCATGGATGAATGGCAACAAAATTAAGGCAACTAAGTTATTCGTTTCAAAATCTTTTATGAAATTTCTTCTCTTGATGTCTTCAAGTTAGAGACTTGGTTTTTTTTTTTTTAAAGTATAACTGTAACTTATGTTTCTCCTAGTTGTTATTTATTTAATGTAGTTCGTTGTCAATTAATACTTTGACTGATGATAGAAATTTACTTAGTTCATCACTATCTCCTTTTTCGACCTTCACGTTGCTTCTCCCTTGAACAGAAAGGGGAAAATCATTCTGTGTGGCACACTTTTTTCTCACCTTAACATTTGTGCATTTTGTTTGTATCTTAAATATATATTTCTCTTTAGGTCCACAAGGGCCGCAGTTGCAGAAGGTTTTGGAAAGGCTTACGGGGCAGCACACTGTGCCAAATGTATTTATTGGTAAGTACCATCTCTATATCATTATTCTTAATCATACAAATAGTCGGTCACTCTGTCAATTAAATAGATATGTCTGTCATTGGCATTTCAATACTGGTACCATGCTTCTATTGGTGAATGCTGAGAAAACCTACCTGTCTGGTGGATATTTATTTTTCTGTTTAAGTCATACACTTGACATGCCCTCTCCTCTGGAGCATCTTCCCCTGATGCATCTAGAAATATTGTCACCTAAGAGGAGAAGCCATTAGATCCATATATCGTTCACTACCGGAGGGCTGCATTTCTTTAGCTTGTAAATCTGATGTGGTCTCATGTTCCTTTTCAGTTTTCAAACTTCAATTTAGGATATGATAACCCTAGTATAAACCCAAGGAAATATAATAGAATATGAGCTTATCAGCTTGTGTTTCATTCTTGCTCATTAGGTTATTAAATCTGCTAGACTTGTGTATGTAGAACTTGAGCTATTATAAAGTATAAGGTATAACTTGAAAATTATGTGATTGAAGACGTGGTGATTATGCTTAATGTATAGTGATTATAGAACTAAGGGTCTAAGTTTGTGCCTGGGTGAAGAAAAGGAAAGAAAGGGATGCCAGTTCATCTATGGAAGTTCTTAGTTATTATTTTTATTTTTTTGTAAAATAGAAAAGGAAATTTTATTTGAGAGGTGTAAGTAGAGCGAGGACACTAGGGTAGGGAAGAGAAATCTAATAATGCACCAGCGCTGGCCAATCTGTCTGCAAGTCTGAGATGGAAACACCCTTATAACAACCAACCATGGACTTCCAAGTGGTTTGTTAAGGAGGAACTTTTGACTATTTGGGAAGTTATGTAGGAATTCACAAGAAAACACACCAGAAATATCTAAATTCCCAATTATTTCTATCAGTTGGCAGAAAAGTGAGCAGATTCAAGTAGAAGTAGAAGGGATTGCAAATCGATAACTTCTTTACCATTTAAGTTTTACTAAAGTGGAAATCCTAGTTTTGGCGGGAACCGAGGAAAAGCCTCTAGGGAGACTTTTCCAACTCATATATCCTCCAAAAATTTGACGATGTTGTCACCCAATCTTGGCCTAATATCCAGTTTCTCCATCTAACTTCAAAGCCATTGCCTGAGAAACTCCAACACATTAGGTCAATAAAGAAGAATGAACCATGAAGGTTGAAGTTTGAAGTGGTGAAAAAATGAAGTGCATGAAGAATGAAGCTTGAAGAAATGGATTGAAGCTGGGAAGAGAAGAACATGAAATTTGTCTCCTCCAGGCTGGTGCTAGGCGCAAGAAGCCCAACGCCCAGCGTGACAAGTTAACTTGAGGAATCTCTTTGCCAGGCTGGCGTGGGTGCAAGACGCCTAGCCCTAGGTGCTGGCAGGCTGTGCATAAATTGGCTTCTGGAAGGCTAGTGCCTAGTGCTAGCAAGCCTGCGGTTGGCAGTGGCAAGTTTTCCTGACAGGGTATTTAAACCATCGTTTTCCCATTTTGGAGGATGGAGCAGCACCCATTCGAGTTTTCCTCCTCCCCTTGACCTAATAAGAGGAGAAGAAGGATTTCTTCATCTCATGGAGTTTCTTCTCTCTTCCACCCGACTTTTCTTGTTTTTAAGGTTTAGTTTGTCTAGCTAATTTTCTTTTAGTCAGAGATATGATGTAGTCCAATTATGTTGAGGTTTTGTTGTTTCTATGACTTTCCCATGAACAGTTGGTTTTGCTTGATGTAATGATCACTGCTTTTAATGGCATTTGAATGTTTTCCCACCATTCCTCTTGTTTTGAGAGTTCATTGATAGGGATAATGATTAACGGACTATTTATCTCTTGTAATCATTGCCATTTTGTAATTCAGGAATAAATTATTTAATTAATGAGGTTGCTTAATAATTTCACAGAGCTTAATCATCGGTCTAATTGTTAATTTGACCTAAGGGATTAGGACAATTGATAGGGTCTGTTTGATAGAATCGATCCATTAAAGAACTACGGTTCAATTAAATTAGGGAATTAGCCGATTAGGATTCAGGTAATTAGAGTTTCAATAATTCAAAGGGTTCCTTGTCTATGAGAAATCTAAATGCATAATTGGAAGAAACACAATTCAAGGTCAAGGCCCAATATACTATTTGAGTTGTTTCCATGCCTTGAATAATGTATATTGTATTGCATCCTTGAATTATTTCCTATAATTTCTCAAGAAAACAAAAAAAGTTTGTTACCGAGCTATTAATGTTATCTTTTGAATGAAACAGTTTATAACCATCCTTAAAATACTTCTTCATTGCAGGTGGCAAACACATTGGCGGCTGTACAGGTATATTTTCCTTATGTTATTGTTTTGTATGTTATTGATTATCTAACTCAAGTAGGGATATCTCCGCAGTTCAAATCATCAATTCTTTTCCTTGGTGTTATCTAGTTTTACATTCTTATCGATGAATCTGCATTTGTTTCAAAATGTCTAGAACTTCAAATGTGAATTGTCTTCATATACGAACTTGGATTTGTAGCAGTTCCAAAACGTTTAGCATGCTTACTTAAAAAACCAAAAATCAAACAAAGAAGAATTTCCCTTTTCCCTCCTTTTATTTCCAACATTTAGTGTTTTCTTGTGCAGATACACTGAAGTTGTACCGGAAAGGAGAACTTGAACCTTTGCTATCAGAAGCTAAAGCTAAAAATACAGAGAGCTAAGCCATTGGGTGTCATCTGAAAGGGAACCTGATCCCATTATAAATTCGTTACTTTATTGGCCTACTAGATTTTGTACCCTTATTATTAATTGTGTTTCATCTGTTTCCTTCTTAATTCATCTTAACTAACATGGATAAATAATGTGCAAGAAGAAATATTTCACTCTATTTTGTTTTTGTTCTAACTACAAAATTATTTATTAGCTTGCCACACCAATTTTTAGTTTATTTTATCTAAGTGTATTTTTTTTATGACAATTATCATTAAGTATATCATAGCTATTAAAGATGTTTCTAATTTCAGAAATTAAAAATATGTGGACTGACAACCCAAGAGAATTGAAACATAAAATGCATATATATCACTAATAGAATTCTCAAATTTTAGAAAATTAAAATGTGGAGTGCAAAATGAAACAAAAGAAAGGGATGAGTACTGCATTTGTAAAGAAGACATTGTTTCCCTATTTGAATGATAAAAAAAAATGAAAATTCATGAGTATGAAATAAACAAAGTAAGGGGATGAGAAAAGTAGAAATAAATAGCTTCAAAAGTAGGTTATGCAAATAGTTAAATATTACTTTATCCATTGAAATATCTATTATAATATATTAAAATTCACCCTCAAAATCTGCTAATGACATCTCAGCATGTATTTTGCCACCTATTGCAATATGTTCCACATCACCATATGAACCTATGTGGCTGTCTCTATGCTAAGAAAAAAAAACCTCGCGGAGTGTGCATTTCAGGGCAGAGGCAAGTGTGCATTTCAGGGATATCAAGATCCCACATTCCCACTTCCTTGGCGACGACACCGTCTACCAATGCTCTTCTGAATCCCCGTCGTTGCCTTCCACGTTGTCACCATTGCCTTTGACGCCGTCGCTGTCCGCCTTTAACGTTGTGTCTATCAATGCCGTTTATGGATCGTAGGTTCCAATGCTTATGTTAATTCACCTTATTACTATTTTATCAAAACAAATAAAAGCCATCTAATTAATCATAACATTGATAATCATGAGAAAATTTGAAAGCTTTCTTTTCATTAGGTGAATTTCTCTGCTACTCAATCCCATTTCACCTATACGGAAAATTCAGACAGAAGAAAAGATCTCATGCTGATATTTGCATTGTTAGCAAATATATATCATGTATCATGTATTCCATTAAACTTTTAATAATAGCATGTTTTGGTAGAAATGATTTTAACCCGCTTCTGGTTTTTAGTTTTATGAGTTTTTGCTTCTTTTTTCATGCTTCAGTTTTTTTTAAGGGAAAAACTTAATAAATCACTTTATGTATTATTGAGTCAGCAAGGTTATTGATCATAATTTATGTGTCTTAGTATTTCAGTGTTTTGAATAATTTTAATGTGAACGCATATTTTTTTTCAAAAAAATAGGAAGTCCCTATTCAAGGAAAGCGGTGTCAAATGTTTAAGGTGTAGAACTTTTTTATGCACAATTCCATCTCTGTATGTAATTAAGTTGAAGTTGAGAGAATGCTTCAAGAATTTTGAGTTCAATCAAACAAACAGTTTTCTCCTCTCTTTATTTTTTTTCAAGCGCAAATCATCCCCTATCATAGCAAGAGAATGAGATGCCTCCCCAAGTAAAGGCTCCCTTCTCTCAGCGTGCTCCATTATAGATAAGCACAAAAAAAAAAGAGCAATGAAGGATTTAAAAGTTTGTGTTTAACCTCGGAATTAGTGTTACCTCCAAATAAGTCACGTCACTAATAACTAATAAGCATTTTAAAAATTGTGAAATAGCGGTCTCATTGTCCTCCCTCTCTCTAATAGACTCAAGGTGCAGTTCATAGATTTTATGCTGCAAATCTACTTTTATTGAAGAAGGAACTATAATTACATACAGAATTCAGTTAAATGTGAAAAATCTCAATGTAAATAGATGCTAATGATTCTAAATTCTTTAAAAAAAAATTATTTTTTTGTAAGATTTCCTGGTGTAAAAAAAAAACCTCTCTTCCAGATTAAGGCCAATGGCGCCCTAATGCAAATGATTAGTGCAGATTGGCTTTGATCTGACAGGCAAGAAAATGATCTCAGTAGTTGTCCTGGTAGCGTAGTTTAAGTTTATTCTCATTGCTTACTTTGTCACTTGTGCATAATTTCTTTTAAGATGGAGAGTTCCTATTTATTATGTTAACATATCACTGCTAAAAAGGTCTTCTCATATGTTCTTTGGGATTTACTCAAGAATATGCAGCAAAAGGTGGCTAGGAATTCTTTTTTGTTATCAACATACAAGTGAGTATGACCTCATCTTGATAATCATATTCACCATCATAACGATCATATTGTTCACTGTATGTAGAAATGGTGAACTCGATGAAGAACTGAAGAACACGGTGACCAAATCGTGGTCACAGGGATGAAGAACTGAAGGAACCTTTTGCACAAGTTATCGCAAGAAGGAGAGGAAAATAGAGGAAGAAAAGCAGAGAATTGATACTGATGTGATGAGTAAATGATAACTGATTTCATTCATCTACTTGGTTAGTTACACAGAAAGGTATATATACATGTTGATCAAGCTTAGTAAATTAACTACCTCTAGCTAACTTCTAACTAACTTTCTAACTGTCTAACTAACTATCTAACTGCTCTAGGTTAGTTAAATATTACACTGATGACACCCCCCTCAAGCTGGGGCATACAAGTTTAGGAGGCCCAGCTTGGACTGAATATGATGGAAAGTTTGAGGGCTTAGAGGCTTGGTGAATGTATCTGCAAGTTGTAGGGAAGATGGTATAGGCAACAACTTGATCAGTCCAGAAATGCACTTCTCTTTGACAATGTGACAATCAAGTTCTATGTGCTTGGTTCTCTCTTGAAAAACAGGATTGGCAGCTATGTGCATAGCTGATTGGTTGTCACAATATAGGAGGGCTGGAGAAATGAATGGTACTTGGAGATCTTGCAGCAGAAAACTGAGCCATTGAATATCACATGTGGTGGCTGTCATGGCTCTATATTCAGCCTCACAGGAGCTCTTGGAGACGGTGCTTTGTTTCTTTGATTTCCAAGAGATAAGTGAAGAGCCAAGGTAGATACAATACCCTGTGATGGATCTACAGGTATCTGGACAAGTTGCCCGATCACTATCCTTTGTAAGCCTTGAAGTGGAGAGTGGAGTTGCTTGGGCAAGAACAAACCGAGGCCCTGGTGAACCCTTAAGGTATCTCAATACCCGAATGGCAAGATCAGTATGAGTCGTGGTTGGTTTGGCCATGAACTGAGATAGTTGCTAGACAGCAAAGGCTATATCGGGCCTTGTTGTGGTCAGGTACAGCAACCTGCCAACTAGTCTTCTATAGCCAGAGATGTCTTCAAGTGGCTCCCCATCAGTCTGGCTCAAATGATTCTTGCAATCCATAGGTGTAGCAGCTGGTTTGCAAGCAAGAAGGCCTGCATCTGAGATCAATTCTAGAGCATACTTCCTCTGGTTTACAGAAATTCCAGCTTTGCTTCTAGCAACTTCCAGGCCTAGGAAGAACTTCAAGTCATCCAAATCCTTGATTTTGAACTTGTCATCAAGTGCAGCTTTGATATGGGTGATCTCAGCAGCATTGTTTCCAGTGAGAATCACATCATCAACATAGACCAAAAGAGCTGTGAATAAGTGTGCCGAGGTCTTAACAAAGAGTGAGTAGTCACTCTTGGACTGAGAGTAACCGGACCCAATCAAGAATGAAGACAGCTTGGCAAACCATTGCCTACTTGCTTGTTTAAGTCCATAGAGGGACTTTTGTAACTTGCAGACTTGGCCAGAGTGAGCAGCAGAGATTCCAGGGGGCAGGGTCATATATACATCTTCCATCAAATCTCCATGCAAAAATGCATTGTTCACATCAAGTTGCTTAAGGAGCCAACCATTGATGGATGCTAAGGACAGGACCAGTCTCACTGTAGTCAGTTTGGCTACTGGAGAAAAAGTGTCTAGATAGTTTATCCCTTCGGTTTGAGTGTAGCCCTTTGCCACTAGGCGAGCTTTGTACCTCTCAACTGAGCCATCTGCCCTATGCTTGATTTTGAACACCCATTTGCAACTGATTGGTGTCTTATCCTTGGGAAGATCAGTTAGGGACCAGGTTTCATTTGCTGCTAAAGCTTTTAACTCAGCTTGGATGGCTTGTTTCCAGCAATCTTGTTTGATGGCTTGAGTGTAACCGGTTGGCTCAACCTCGGCAGAAACAGAAAACACAGCAGATTTGTAAGAGGGTGAAAGATGATTATAAGATAAATATGATTGAATAGGGTAGGATACACTTGAGGATGGTGTGGCAGCAGCTGGGGTGCAATCTGCTGCAAGATTGCAGTGATATTCTTGCAGGTATGAGGGTGCCTGCCTCTGTCTAGTAGATCTTCTAATTGGTTGAGATGGTGGTGAGGTGGGACTGGGAGAATCTGAACTGTGATGTGCAGATTGACTGTCAATTGGCTGTTTTGGTGAATTTGGTGAAGAAGTATTATGTGAGGAAAACTCAGCTGGAATCAACAAGGTATCATTGTAGACATTAAGATCAATGTTCTGAGGAGCAGGGAAGGGACCCCTGTGTGGTGTGGGTGAATTTTGGACACATTCATGGATTTGAACAAAGGGAAAGACTGACTCATAAAAGGACACATTTCTTGAGATGAATAACTCTCTGGTGTGCAGATTTAAAAGGATATATCCCTTTGTTCCTGCTTTATAGCCTAAAAAGACACATTTGCATGCTCTTGCATCAAGTTTGGTGGAAGAACCTGCAGGAATGTTTCCAAAAGACAAACAACCAAAGACCTTCAAGTGGTTAAAATCAGGGACAGTTCCATAAAGTTTTTCATAAGGTGAGTGTTTCTTTAGAAGAGGTGTGGGCAAGAGATTGATAATGTGGACAGCATGCACAATGGCATATGTCCAATAGACTTTGGGAAGGTGACTTTGTAACATGAGAGCTCTAGCTACATTTAGAATGTGTTGGTGCTTCCTCTCCACAATCCCATTTTGTTGGGGGGTATAGGTGCAGGTAGTTTGATGGATTATTCCATTGGAAAGGTAATAATCTCGCATAAGGAATTTGGGGCCATTATCACTCCTTATGGTTTTGATTTTACATTCGAATTGTCTTTCAATCATTGTGACAAAGTTTTGTAATAGTTGAGAGGCTTCACTCTTTGCTTTCATTAAGAAAATCCAAGTGAACCTAGAAAAGTCATCCACTATGCTTAGGAAGTACCTATGTCCATGGACTGAAAGAATGGGAAATGGCCCTCATATATCAGCATGAATCAACTCAAAAGGCTTGACAGATTGTGAACTGCTAACAGAAAATGGGAGTTTCTTTTGTTTTGAAAAGTGGCAAACATCACAAATGTATTCTTTATTCACATTAATAGAAGGAGTAAAGGAATGAATAGTTTGTATACAATCATTTGAGGCATGAGCTAAACGAAAATGCCATAAGCTGGACTGTGGGACAGTAGTAATGTTTATTGACACGGAATTAGAAGAAAAACTACTTTTACAGACAGGCATCTTCAAAATATAGAGCCCATTTTGCACCTCAGCTATACCAATCATCCTCAATGTAGTTTTCTCCTGGATACAACAAGAATGAGAGTCAAAAGAAAGTGTATAGGGTAAAGATGAAGTCAATTTGGTGACTGAAAGAAGATTATATGAAAAATGAGGTATATGCAATACATCATGCAATGCAAAATTCTTAGAAAAGGTAATGCTACCTGAATGACAAGCAAGAACTTCATTTCCATTAGGGAGTTTCACCCTAATTGGCTTTATTTTATGGAATGATGAATAAAATGAGAGATTGTAGCAAATGTGGTCAGTTGCGCCACTGTCCAATATCCAAGTACTAAAGGGGAACAATAAGGGGTTACCTGAATCATGAGGAGAAGGGTGTGCACATGATGTTGATGACATTATAGTGCTAATTTGATTAGTTGAGGGTGACTGTTTCTGAGATTGCTGTAACAAGTTCATCAAGCCTTGGTACTGTTCAGTAGTCAAATTAAAACCTGGTCTGTCCTGATCTATTTTCTGGTTAGTACCACTGATCTCTTCATTGCTATCAGACTCATTGCCTTCAGATGCAACTGAGTTAATCCTCCCTTGATTCCAGAATTGAAAATTAGGAGGGAAGCCATGCTTCCTATAACAGGTATCAATAGTATGTCCATTTTTACCACAATATGTGCAGACCTTTCCACTGTTCAGGCCTCTACTACCCTGGTTCTTGCCAAAGTTTCCAGAACCTCTACCATTTCCACGACCATAGCCATAGCTATTGTCCCTTCCTACTGCTGCAATCATTTTTGGTTCAACAAATTCAACAACTAGCTGTCTTTCTTGTTGCACTATCATTGAGAATACTTCATCAAGTGGAGGAAGGGGCTTCATTAACATAATTTGTGATTTTACTGCCCCATAGGGTTCATTTAACCCTTTCAAGAACCTTATCACACGATCCCGAGTTTTATACTTTTCAACATTTATTAATGCATCACAAGAACACCTTAATTCACATGTACACACTGGTAAAGGTCTGTAATCATCTAATTCATCCCAAAGAATCTTTAATTCTGTGAAAAAATCGGTTACACTTAGCTCACCTTGCTTGAGGGAGATTATTGAATCTTCTATATCAGAGATACGGAAGAGGTCGCCTTTAGCAAATCTTGATTTGAGTTCCTTCCAGATAATGCTTGCTGGAGCATTGTGGAGTATGCTCTTCGCAATTGAGTCAGACACTGAGCACATAATCCATCGCACAACTAGGTTATTGGCTCTTCTCCAATTGGAGAAAATGGAATCGGTTTTTGATGGCACAGGGATGCTACCATCGATAAACCCTATCTTGTTTTTCGAAATCAGACTCATCTCCATGGATCTTGCCCACTGATGATAGTTTTCTTTTGTCAAAACAGGGGAAACGAGAACAATTGAAGGATTTTCAGATGGATGAACATAGTAAGGTGAAGAGTCATCAATGACATCTCTGGAACCTCCATTGGAACCAGAAGAAACAGAAGTTGAACTTTCATGCGCCATGAAACACCAATCGAAACGCCATGAAGAATCAGAGCTCTGATACCATGTAGAAATGGTGAACTCGATGAAGAACTGAAGAACACAGTGACCAAATCGTGGTCACAGGGATGAAGAACTAAAGGAACCTTTTGCACAAGTTATCGCAAGGAGAGGAAAATATAGAAGAAAAGCAGAGAATTGATACTGATGTGATGAGTGAATGATAACTGATTTCATTCATCTACTTGGTTAGTTACACAGAAAGGTATATATACATGTTGATCAAGCTTAGTAAATTAACTACCTCTAGCTAACTTCTAACTAACTTTCTAACTGTCTAACTAACTATCTAACTGCTCTAGGTTAGTTAAATATTACACTGATGACACTGTATACTGCTATCACATAGATTTGATGCCTAGATGAACAAGTTGATATACCAGATAAAGTTGATATTGAGCAGACAAGTCAAAATCCCAAAGATCCTATTGTGGAAGATATAACTCCTGCTATAAAGGTGCAGATAGTTCAAGGGATTCCTTTTATAGGATATGGTCTCAAACTCTAAGAATAAAAATAACTGACAGAGATGGATTTGAGAAACTTGATCTTAGGAGAACTTTGTTCAGTCTTTTTAGTTTATAGTATTAATCACTTGATATTTTATTTTGATCTATTGATTGTGCCATTTTTTCAAACGGGTTTCTTGCCCTCATTGTCATTTACCGTCTCACTCCAACTTTTCATGAGACAATGCCTGAAGTTGCTTGTGATCTTAATTTCATAGGTTTCCATGTTTAATGCAAAGCAAGTGAGGAAGTAGTTGGGCATGTAAAACCTTACTCAATTACATACAGTTTCCCACTCATTCAGGATCTATAGGTGAAAATATATGCTCATTGTTTCATGAAAAGCTTTTGTATTACTCTCATTCCTTGACCCTTCTTTATGTATCGTTAGATCGGTTTAGATGTTCAAACTTCTACCTATGATATGATATGACATGACTAAGATCAAATTTATGCATATTGAATTTGAAAGTAATAATGGACTAGCGGCAAGACAGGCACTCACGTGCCTGTCTGGCCGCATTTCTAATGCTTTTACTCGTATTTGTTGTATAGATTTATTCAACTTTACAATGTATCGTAATAATATAAACACACATTATATACATCAATGCGTTAATAATATAATGTTACAAATAATTGTAAAAATAAATAAGATACATATTCTAATAAAAAACAAATCCAAGGTACCAAATATAATTTAGTTACAACTATTATTTGACCTCGACATCACAGCATTTAGATCTATAAGAAGATTATGTATGGATCGATTTTCAGGAGCTTTTTTCATTTCCCTATATTACAAACAAAATAAATTTATAATGCATTGCTTTATGTTAGATAAAAAGTAACAAAGGATATAAAATAAAATAAAAGAAATACATAATTTACTTCTAATGGTTGCTTACCTTGTCACGATTGTCAAAAAATCTTCATACTTTTTATCATCTTTAATGTTTTGTTGTTTAATAAACTACAAAATAAATAAAAAATGTAAGACAAAAATTCGGAACATTCGTTATCAAAATCATTCATAACAAATATAATGTATTATTAAAAGAACACATATTACATTGTCAAGTAAGACCATTTTTGGTTCCAAATGCATTGAGCAATCACGACCTCTTGTGTTTGGTAATGTAGCCTCAAGTTTCCTAATAATTTATGTTAAAAAAAGATAGCATTTTAATAAATTGTTGAAATAATAAAAATAGTATATAGTAAAAAATATGTATATTATCATATAGAATACAATACATAATACATTACCTTTCTAACCTTTTAGCCCACAATTCTCTTTTTACCATATTCCATAGTTGAGTCTTATCTCTACATTCTTTGTGGCACCCCACCCAAAAGAGTATATCTTTAGATGATGTACCTGATTATCTAAAGATTAGAATATCGGTTTTTTATACAACGTCATAATATGAAGTATTCTAATAAAATTTTATAATTCACCTTGTTGTCAACTGGGCTTAAAGATGAGATTGACCGCTCAGCCTTTAGTTTTCCAAAGTCGTGATCCTATCATTTTTTTATTCGAATTGGTAAGAGATTGATATGGAAAAATGTTTAAATAAAAGTTGTTCACATGAACCTACCTGCTTGTCACAGCACATGCCGGAAATATTTGTCAGCATCTCTTGCAATAAACGGTAGCTCTCTTTGAACTCTAGTTCAACTGTACAATTTAAATATATAAGATGATTTTTGGTTGTTCTGGGTAATATTAGTGTAATGCATTATATGTATAGACGATTTAATAAATTTAAAAATACAATACCGGAGTCCGAGATAACAAAATATCCTTGAAGACAACATTTCTGGTGAAGTGGCCATCTTCCCCTTCAATTTTTCCTTCTTTTATCAGGATTTTTGTGTCATTTTGAGATACGCCTCTTGATAAAGCCACATATAGTTGACCATGACTGAACACATGTCGTGGAAGATAAATCCCAACATTGGGAATAGTTTGTCCCTGTGGCTTATTTATAGTTATTGCAAAACTCAGTTTAACTGGAAATTGCTTCCTAATAAGAACAAAGGGAAGTCCCGCGCTCTCAGTTGTCTTTAGTTTAATCCTGGGCAAGAAGGCTCTCCTTCCAGCATGGTTGCCTGTTATGATTTCTACATCCAACAGGTTCATAGATACACCACGACATAGTAATCGTGAACCATTACAGAGGCCAGATTTAGGGTCGATGTTTCGTAACAACATCAGAGGTGCTCCTTTTTTTACCTTCAGAATATGCGGTGGCAAACCACCTGGAGCAATGGAATTTAAGTATTCCTGTTGATGTAAGTTTCTTGTGTCCCCTTCGACCTCATCAAAAGACAACAAACTTTGGTCTTCACCTGGGAAATGTTCGATAATAATGTCATTTAGTTTCTGAACATCCTCATTTTTTGGTGTCAGTATCGCTCTTTCCACCATATAAGATGCATCCCAACCATGATCTTCTAATTCGGGGAATATTTGTTGTATAAGTAAACGTATCGAACTTTCACCTTCCCATGGAATTGCTATTTGTTGGGGTACCCTAACCATATCATTATCCTTTGTAGGTTCAACACCATCTCCTATCCGCATAAGATAGTCGGTAAAATCTCGATCTTGTAATGCACGCATGTTTTGGCGTAGATGCAATACCTTTGTATTAGCCCATAGATGAGATTTAACGATACATGCAGAAATCGTTTGTGCGGTAGTCCCTTTTGGAACAACAGGAAGTACTTGGCGGAAATCCCCTCCCATAATCATCACTTTCCCCCCGAATGGAGCATCACAGTCAAGAATATCCTTTAAGGTGCGGTCTAATGCTTCTATAGCATATCTACTTGTCATGGGTGCCTCGTCCCAAATGATTGCTGTTGTTTCTCTTATTAGCTTTGCGAGATCAGATTGTTTACTTATTGAGCAAAAGGACCCTTCCTCTGTATTGATGGGTATCTTAAATCGGGAATGTGCCGTCCTACCACCGGGTAATAATGTAGCTACTATACCAGATGAGGCTGTCGCCAAGACAATTTGACCCAAATGTCTTAATTTTCCAATTAAGGTGCGATAAAGGAATGTCTTACCCGTTCCTCCTGGCCCATCCACAAAGAAAACCCGACTTTTCTTACGGTGGATAACATCCATAATGGTATTGTAAGCAAACAACTGGTCATCATTTAACTTCTCAACGAAACTCAAATCTTCAATAGGAACTTGGACCGATAGCTCTTCCTGTATAACTCTTGGAACAGGATTACCTTCAGTGGTCTCCAATGATAATTCAGGCAAAGCATAATCTGTGATTTGTTTTCCATGTTGAAGTAATAGGTCATTCAAATCCCTTAATAGCATGTTAGTTAATGATGGCCCATTCACGAGAGGATGTTGAAGGATAGTAGCGTCTACCATGTGGGTGTAAAACTCATCCCATAGGCTTCTTACATCTGTTGGTTCACAAAAGACCAATATAGTAGCAAACAATCTCCGTAAAGCATATGGCATTCGTAGACTTGATGCTTCAAATAAACATTCGCGAATACTGTTGTCTTGTTCTAAAAAGCCCCATTGCTCGGCTGCTTTTTGGAATGTGGTGTAGCATGTGTTGTTTACTGTGAGCAAGTAATCCCAACTGGTTGGTCCTCTTATATGAGATAATAATACACGCAAATAGAATTTCTCCCTGTCTGAAGGTGACACTGTATATATTCTTCCAATAACTTTCCTTTGTATTCTTCGTCTGACCCATTCTTTATTTCCTTTATTCCACAAATAGTGTTCAGGAATCTCCCGGTACAGATAACACCTTGCTTGTGGATCTTTCAGTTCGGGGCAAAGAATTGTGTGAGCATTGTTAGGGAGTTACGCGCATCATTTAGTACATCGTCGATTCTTTGATTTGTACGGTAGATCGCACTTGATGTTGATTTGGTAGGTGGATTTGTAATCTTTCAACACTTGGATACATTCGGTACATGGTGAATGAAAATATTCTCCATAACGCCTCTGGAGCACAAATCCATCTTGCATCAATATACTGCTTGACCTCATCCATATGAACCTCCATGGCAACTCGATCAGGACCTTTGTAGACATATTTATAGAGGTACTTGATACTCTTGATACTAGTGCACACTTCAACATTTATATGACAGTCATACTTTAACAGCAACCATGGGTTATAAGGGACCACCCAGCTATTATCTATAGACATATGTCTATTCAAAGGTACTGGAGCATCATTCCGTCTTCTATACCGTGGATATGAGTCAATACCTTGTCGTGTCTCTTGGATGAACTCTTTTGGGAACCCCTTCTTACATTGGCCATCCTTCATACATGGTGATCTTGGATTCAGTCTACCGCACGGTCCATGAATCATGTGTTTTAGATCTTGCGGCATGTAATTGTGGTTCTTCTTCAAATTTTGGTATTTCCGCTCTAACAACGCTTATCATATTCTTCGGGTTACGTAATCTGTCATTAGGTTCCATGATTAGTAGCATATGCACGTGAGGCAATCCTCGTTTTTGGAATTCGATTACATACATATAACTTTTGACCTTTCCTAAGACGCCTTTTTAATTAGGTCATGCTTCAATTGTTCGAACTTTGAACGGAAGATTCTTGTCGGCAAAGTCCGGACGATCTTGTGGAGTTTGATATGGGCCAAGTTCAGATGATATTTCAATCATGAAGGATTGCATGTCATGGTAAGAAAAATATCGGGTTTGCCATCGTGAAGCACAATAGCCATACCATCTTTCATACCGTTGTGTCATGTCTCGGCGGCTACCAAGAAATGATGAAGGCAATATGGTTCTCCGTCCGATATTTTCTACAAATAGTAATTGTGCGTGTTGATGGTGTTTGATGTATTCGACATATATTTCTGTATAAATAATTTTGATATATGTTATGAAGAGTACTGTAGTGAGTTTCTCCCAAATGCAAAGCATCTTGCAAGCCTTGATACAATTGAGCGAATTTTAATTTGGTGAGTTTGGACCCACCTTAACCTTGCTTCCGATCTTGACATAGTTGTCTACTACATATTGTTGTAGTAGTCGTCCGATTTTAGCAATATGGAATAATCATTGGAACGAATCTACAATCCATGAAACAATTAATGACTAATATAAATGTATTTTTTGTAAATTATTATTATATAATTTATAAATCAAAATATTTTAGAAATTACATTATGTACTGAAGCATGTAATCGTAATATTCTAGACATGTTATAGGTTGTCCTTCATCATTTTTGGTTTTAGCGGTCCCATCCAAACGTTACGTAAAGGGAATAATAGAGGATATTGTAATGGATCATAATATCCCGTAGTTTCTTTAACATTTATTAGATTCCCAACATGACCCATCACGATGATATCCCTTTCGGTTGAGATTGATACCGTGTCTCCAAAGAACGACAATTGCTTTGCGACTTGGGATGCAGTTGGCATATTATACTGTGGTTGATTAGCAGGGCGCTCCTTGATGAGTAGACTACAATCATGTACATCTGGACGCTGTGCAAGTTGCCTTAATGCGTGCACGTATGGATTGCAACAATGGAGAATTTGTTGCAACTTTTGAACAATATTTTGTTGAAGTTGAGGGTTTTCAAGCATCCTGTTTTGTAACTCATGCTCTGTATCGTAGATGTACAGTTGCAAGAATCGTGGTCTTGAACCCTCACTTGGGTAGAATCCTCCTATCTTATGATAAATTGCACCTTGAGCACGAAAACTATATATGCCACGTCCAGTTGCAGCGACATTCTCATCAATATGTACACCCATTGAAGTGAATGAGAGCACATGATTGTAACTCCTAATGTGTTGTCTAAAATGTCTTCCTTCGGTTGAACTGTCTGAAAATATTTCTAGCAACTCTGGAGGTGCATCTACTTGTTCTAACGATATCTTCCCACCAGAGCAGCACATGTCACGTGATTCATGATAAAATAATCATGCATTGCAACGTGTACATGTGCTTGGGGTAACAAACGGAAGCGGCCATTGGTGAAGTGTTAAGAAAATCTCTAGCACAATTATGTATAGGACGGAAATAAAACTGCAAATCTGCGTTTAAAAAAAATATATAACAGTTTTTTAAATGTGCATATTATTTGGATTTTTTAGTCATATAAGGACAATGTTGTAGATCCATTTTCATCAAATTTTGAAATTAAGATTACTGAATCTATACAATAATTTATTTTCAATGTATGAAATTCAATAATATCGTACAAATTACCAAAAATTTATAAATTAATATTGCTGAATGTCTAACACTAACCATGTACATCACTTGTTCCAGCCTCTTGGTCATGTGTTCCTTGAAACCACAATAAAGGCAGTATTAGGTTCTGCATTACTTATTGGTGAAAAAAGAATTATTAAATAATGGAAGGTAATAAATTTTTTATGTATAACCACATACAAAAGCATTAGAAATGCGGACAGACAGACACGACAGTAGTAATTAATTAATATATACAATTTTAATATAAATATCAAAAGGTGCAAACCGCCAAATATTTAAGTATTAAAATTTCTAAAAGTCTACAACTAACCATGACCACCACTTGTTCCAGCTTCATTGTCATGTGTTCCTTGAAACGATGTTGTGGCAATAATAGGTTCTACAATATTTATTGTTAACAAAAAAAAACAATTAAATTACATAAGATAATCAAACTTTTATGTATAGAGACATTCAAAATGAGAATCAGAGATATCACATTTATTTATTACAAATATAGAATCTTTGTTGATAATGATAAGTTTTAAGCTTCCAAATTTTATAGATAATTCAAATTTACTTATATCTATACTAAAAGATAATCTGTTGGCAAATTACGATATCTAAGTGTTAATCATTATTTGAAAAGAAAAAATAATCAATGTTTTAAAATTTTAATATAAAATACTAAATTCAAAGATGGCATAAAATTTCAAGTTTATATTTTGCTAAATGTCCATTACTAACCATGTCCGCTACTTGTTAAGCTTCATGGTCATGTGTTCCTTGAAACCTCGTTGAAGCAATATTAGGATCTGCATGATTTAGTTTTGAAAAAAGATTTATTAAATAAAATAAAGTAAGCAAATGATTATATATACGGACATTTAAAAAAAGTGAATGAGAAATGTCACATTATTTGACGTGCAAAAATAGAAACTTTGGTGATATGTATAAGTTCTAGGCCAAAACTGTATAGATAAACCATTAATATAAAGTAATAGAGTTGCTAATTAAGTTGATGATTAAATTTAAATAAAATTAATAAATGACTAAAGTATTATATACATTTTCTCAAAAAAAAAATATATATATATATATATATTGATATATTTATATATTTTATACCTGTAATATTTTGGCGAGCACTGGTTGATCGTCCAAGACGTCGCATAGTTGTCAATCTCATTGTTCTTGTCTCCATAGCAACTATATTCCTTCCACGTCTATAATGTTCTCGTCGTCTAGCTGATTGTTCTTGTCGTTGCTCTGCGGTCATTCTCTGCCTTCTGCTTCTTGTAAGTTGCCTCCACAACTCTCGTTGATGCTCTTGCGATCGATGATTGTTAATATTTTCCATGTCGAAATAAAACCTAGTTATGTATAAAATGACATTAATTAAAGATGTTAAAATAAATATGAAATTAGTTTTACAGAAACATCAATTTGGTTACTGATTTAGTAGGAGTTAGCTAGGCACATCACAAAAGAATTAAGTAAAATGGAACTAAAGGAACACAATATTATCTGGTGTATTTTTTGAGGCAAATATAGTATAGAAATATTAAAATATTACTGCTTTTGGGGTATATATATATATATATATATATATAGTGCTTGGGGTATATTTGTAATATTTAAAATTTGACACAAAAAAAATGTTTTTTTTTATACTTGGCCATTATCTTATTGTATAGATGTATAGAAGATTACTATATAATTTGTTGACTGATATAACAATATCATATTATTTAAAAAAAATCTATAATATTTTCATATTTTTAAAATCAATTTCAAAATTCCTTATAAAATGCATTTGAAAATGTAGGAACATAAAATTAATAGAATGGTCATACTAAATCTATACAATACTATAATGGCAGAGTTGCTAAAAAAACGGTTATTTGGTGTCATATTTTTAATATGACAAATATACCCCTAAAATAACCTTCCCAACTATATGTAACCAATATATGATATAAGAATAGATGACATGGTATGGTGTACTATTTTGCAGTTTTGATTTCGTTAACTGTCAGGGACTTAGATAGAGAACGGTTGTGCACTCATGGACTTTCAAGGTAACTGCTCCATTTCTCTCACGTTTCAAAATGCTAACTGCTAGAGGAAAGTTAGGCATGCGGGAAGGAACAATTACACTATGAAATTAAATTGTTAAAAGGAACGAAGCAGATAAACGTGCCTTCAGAAAAAGAAGAAGAAGAATAAAACCGCAAAGTATGTTAATCGCTTTCATTTCTCCATTATTAGGTGCAAGGTGACTGGGTTTCTCAAGCGCAAGAAGAAGCATAGAAAGGAAGCCCGGAAGCAACAGGAGCAAGCACTAAGACATAGGATGTGGGTGATTTTTTTTTATTTTTTATGATTTAGTCGTCTATATTATCTAGCAGAATTTACCGTAATTAATTTTATATATTGTGTGATTTCTTGAAGGTCTATTAGTTAGAGGTTAGCATATGAATTTTAGCTTTATTTCAACGTGGAAAATAGAGTTAGTGGAGACAAAGTAAGGGATTTATCAGGTTGTTGAGAAGATGGAAGTACATGCATTTGCCATTCAGAGTGAAGATCTCTAACCAAAAAGGGACTTGCTCCAAAGAAGGTTGCAACTGAGATGTTTGACAAAAGTTGAATTTTTTTTTGTCCCAATGCTTAGAATACTACACCAGAAATGAGAAAGGATTATTGCAAATCCAGTGTCGTACAAAAAGAGGCAAGTTTTCCTTAAAAAAAAAAAAGGTAGGTTTCAATCTGTCATACATGTTTCATGGCTTATAAATATTTTACACTCCAACCATAATGGGTTTGCCTTTTATGCCAATTAAATTCCAATAGATCCATAGAATATAGTCATTGGCTAAAGATTTAATATATTAACTGCATATTCTTTTCAATCTTTACATCAAAATATCATGTCTTGCTTTTATATTTTTTCCACATGAAAAACAATTGTATAAACAGTAACTATAAAGAAAAAGTTGTTGTTACACGTCAGAAAACAAGAAGAAAGAAAGAACAAGGGGTGCCACCAAGTACTATTCTGATATTTCTTTGATGTTTATTGATTATTATTTGATTGTTAAAAGCGAAATATAGAATCACCATTAGGTTGATTTGATTCATCAACAATTGTTGCAATGGCTATAAAAAGAATTTGTTTAACCAGAATAGAATTGTTTGGTAAACAAGTTTACAACCTTTGCTTATAGCTTATTTTCGTAAGCTAATTAAAATACCGTACCGACATGAAATAGTAAAATACCGTACCGACATACTGCCCAATACCAACATCAACCCTACCAAATCTGGTACGTTCTTGATTTATTTTATATTATTTGGGGTCATTACTTGGGTTTCCTGATTTCTTTGAGGTTTCCCTATGATATGTATGTTATTTCTTTCATATATTATTTTTCCTTTGAGAAAGTGATAAGTATATTTGTGTCGTTGTCCATATTTACAGTGTATTATATGCCACCGCATGCAGATCTCCTTACATTCTTTGTGCCTATCCTACCAAAGTATTCAATTATTGTCAAATAGTATCTATTTTGGGTATAAACTGTGATCGGAATTCGAACGAGCAATCATGCAAGTGGTGAAAATTCAAAAGTTTACCCAGAAAGAAGAAATCAACCAAGCATCTACAAGGTCCTATTTGTTTTATATGATATTGTATGATATACATTTATTGATTTTACTGACTTTATGTTACCTAATTTGCCCCTATAACTTAGGAATCTTGAATCTCATTGGTTGGATGAGGTAAAAAAATGAATATGCTACTCTAAAATTGAAAAAACTATTGTCACAAAAAAAAAACCAACTGTCACCCACTATCTTTTCAAAAAAAAAAAAATTCAGAGTAACTTGCACCTCTTACATAACCCACAAAACTTTATAACCAGAGACAAATACAAGTTGAGGGAGAGAAGGAAACAGAAAGAAAGAGAGAGAGACTAAGTAGATATACCCTTATTTCACTTTAAAGTTTTTTTAAATAAAAAATATCATATTTGTAGACAATGGCCTAAGTTACTTGGCCCAACTTAGCAGACACTTACCAACATAAAAAATAAAACTAGCGTAAAAATATAATATGATTCAGTAATGTTTTGATTGTTTGCATTACTTTTAAATTGCTATTATGCTCTTTTATATATTATCTTTATCTATACTAATAGATATAAATGATTCTTTTGAATCTACTTTTGAAGACCAAGCTGTGAGATGGCAATAGTTATTGTATTAGTTGTATTAACGTGTAATGTATTATGCTTCAGTTCAACTCCATTGATATTTTGAATTTTTCTAAAGAATAAATTATTGAGCTGGAGTTTTAGATTAGATTAGTGTTTTGAAAATGTTTTTATTTTTTTTATTGTTTGCATTATCCTCTATTTTTTTATAGGTAAATATTAGATTATTATTATGTGTTAAATGTTATATGTGTAGTGTTAAAATATTAGATGATTTGGGTATTCCTTTCTAATTGATTTGATATCATAACTAAAAATAACTTTTTTTACAAGATGTCACAGCTCAAATTAACTTTATAAAAGTTATATTATTTTGATTTAGTATGACCATTCTATTAATTTTATGTTCCTACATTTTCAAATGCATTTTATAAGGAATTTTGAAATTGATTTTAAAAATATGAAAATATTATAGATTTTTTTTAAATAATATGATATTGTTATATCAGTCAACAAATTATATAGTAATCTTCTATACATCTATACAATAAGATAATGGCCAAGTATAAAAAAAAACATTTTTTTTGTGTCAAATTTTAAATATTACAAATATACCCCAAGCACTATATATATATATATATATATATACCCCAAAAGCAGTAATATTTTAATATTTCTATACTATATTTGCCTCAAAAAATACACCAGATAATATTGTGTTCCTTTAGTTCCATTTTACTTAATTCTTTTGTGATGTGCCTAGCTAACTCCTACTAAATCAAGAACCAAATTGATGTTTCGTAAAACTAATTTCATATTTATTTTAACATCTTTAATTAATGTCATTTTATACATAACTAGGTTTTATTTCGACATGGAAAATATTAACAATCATCGATCGCAAGAGCATCAACGAGAGTTGTGGAGGCAACTTACAAGAAGCAGAAGGCAGAGAATGACCGCAGAGCAACGACAAGAACAATCAGCTAGACGACGAGAACATTATAGACGTGGAAGGAATATAGTTGCTATGGAGACAAGAACAATGAGATTGACAACTATGCGACGTCTTGGACGATCAACCAGTGCTCGCCAAAATATTACAGGTATAAAATATATAAATATATCAATATATATATATATATATATTTTTTTTTTGAGAAAATGTATATAATACTTTAGTCATTTATTAATTTTATTTAAATTTAATCATCAACTTAATTAGCAACTCTATTACTTTATATTAATGGTTTATCTATACAGTTTTGGCCTAGAACTTATACATATCACCAAAGTTTCTATTTTTGCACGTCAAATAATGTGACATTTCTCATTCACTTTTTTTAAATGTCCGTATATATAATCATTTGCTTACTTTATTTTATTTAATAAATCTTTTTTCAAAACTAAATCATGCAGATCCTAATATTGCTTCAACGAGGTTTCAAGGAACACATGACCATGAAGCCGGAACAAGTAGCGGACATGGTTAGTAATGGACATTTAGCAAAATATAAACTTGAAATTTTATGCCATCTTTGAATTTAGTATTTTATATTAAAATTTTAAAACATTGATTATTTTTTCTTTTCAAATAATGATTAACACTTAGATATCGTAATTTGCCAACAGATTATCTTTTAGTATAGATATAAGTAAATTTGAATTATCTATAAAATTTGGAAGCTTAAAACTTATCATTATCAACAAAGATTCTATATTTGTAATAAATAAATGTGATATCTCTGATTCTCATTTTGAATGTCTCTATACATAAAAGTTTGATTATCTTATGTAATTTAATTGTTTTTTTTTGTTAACAATAAATATTGTAGAACCTATTATTGCCACAACATCGTTTCAAGGAACACATGACAATGAAGCTGGAACAAGTGGTGGTCATGGTTAGTTGTAGACTTTTAGAAATTTTAATACTTAAATATTTGGCGGTTTGCACCTTTTGATATTTATATTAAAATTGTATATATTAATTAATTACTCTGTCAAAGTATGTGTTCATACGTCAGCATTTCTAATGCTTTTGTATGTGGTTATACATAAAAAATTTATTACCTTCCATTATTTAATAATTCTTTTTTCACCAATAAGTAATGCAGAACCTAATACTGCCTTTATTGTGGTTTCAAGGAACACATGACCAAGAGGCTGGAACAAGTGATGTACATGGTTAGTGTTAGACATTCAGCAATATTAATTTATAAATTTTTGGTAATTTGTACGATATTATTGAATTTCATACATTGAAAATAAATTATTGTATAGATTCAGTAATCTTAATTTCAAAATTTGATGAAAATGGATCTACAACATTGTCCTTATATGACTAAAAAATCCAAATAATATGCACATTTAAAAAACTGTTATATATTTTTTTTAAACGCAGATTTGCAGTTTTATTTCCGACCAAAACATAATAGTGCTAGAGATTTTCTTAACACTTCACCAATGGCCGCTTCCCGTTTGCCACCCCCAAGCACATGTACACGTTGCAATGCATGATTATTTTATCATGAATCACGTGACATGTGCTGCTCTGGTGGGAAGATATCGTTAGAACAAGTAGATGCACCTCCAGAGTTGCTAGAAATATTTTCAGACAGTTCAACCGAAGGAAGACATTTTAGACAACACATTAGGAGTTACAATCATGTGCTCTCATTCACTTCAATGGGTGTACATATTGATGAGAATGTCATTTGCAATCGGACGTGGCATATATAGTTTTCGTGCTCAAGGTGCAATTTATCATAAGATAGGAGGATTCTACCCAAGTGAGGGTTCAAGACCACGATTCTTGCAACTGTACATCTACGATACAGAGCATGAGTTACAAAACAGGATGCTTGAAAACCCTCAACTTCAACAAAATATTGTTCAAAAGTTGCAACAAATTCTCCATTGTTGCAATCCATACGTGCACGCATTAAGGCAACTTGCACAGGCGCCCGGATGTACATGATTGTAGTCTACTCATCAAGGAGCGCTACCGCTAATCAACCACGAGATAATATGCCAACTGCATCCCAAGTCGCAAAGAATTGTCGTTGCTGGAGACACGGTATCAATCTCAACTGAAAGGGATATCATCGTGATGGGTCATGTTGGGAATCTAATAAATGTTAAAGAAACTATGGGATATTATGATCCATTACAATATCCTCTATTATTCCCTTACGGAATGTTTGGATGGGACCCGCGTGAAACCAAAAATGATGAAGGACAACCTATAACATGTCTAGAATATTACAGTTACATGCTTCAGGTACATAATGTAATTTCTAAAATATTTTGATTTATAAATTATATAATAATAATTTACAAAAAATACATTTATATTAGTCATTAATTGTTTCATGGATTGTAGATTCGTTCCAATGATTATTCCATATTGCTAAAATCGGGACGACTACTACAACAATATGTAGTAGACAACTATGTCAAGATCGAAGCAGCAAGGTTAAGGTGGGTCCAAACTCACCAAATTAAAATTCGCTCTGAATTGTATCAAGGCTTGCAAGATGCTTTGCATTTGGGAGAAACTGCTACAGGTACTCTTCATAACATATATCAAAATTATTTATACAGAAATATATGTCGAATACATCAAACACCATCAACACGTACAATTACTATTTGTAGAAAATATCGGACGGAGAACCATATTGCCTTCATCATTTCTTGGTAGCCGTCGAGACATGACACAACGGTATGAAGATGGTATGGCTATTGTGCTTCACGATGGCAAACCTGATATTTTTCTTACCATGACATGCAATCCTTCATGATTGAAATATCATCTGAACTTGGCCCATATCAAACTCCACAAGATCGTCCAGACTTGCTGACAAGAATCTTCCGTTCAAAGTTCGAACAATTGAAGCATGACCTAATTAAAAAAGGCGTCTTAGGAAAGGTCAAAAGTTATATGTATGTAACTGAATTCCAAAAACGAGGATTGCCTCACGTGCATATGCTACTAATCATGGAACCTAATGACAGATTACGTAACCCAGAAGAATATGATAGCGTTGTTAGAGCGGAAATACCAAAATTTGAAGAAGAACCACAATTACATGCCGCAGTACTGAAACACATGATTCATGGACCGTGCGGTAGACTGAATCCAAGATCACCATGTATGAAGGATGGCCAATGTAAGAAGGGGTTCCCAAAAGAGTTCATCCAAGAGACACGACAAGGTATTGACTCATATCCACGGTATAGAAGACGGAATGATGCTCCAGTACCTTTGAATAGACATATGTCTATAGATAATAGTTGGGTGGTCCCTTATAACCCATGGTTCTTTGTTAAAAGTATGACTGTCATATAAATGTTGAAGTGTGCAGTAGTATCAAGAGTATCAAGTACCTCTATAAATATGTCTACAAAGGTCCCGATCGAGTTGCCATGGAGGTTCATATGGATGAGGTCAAGAAAGTATATTGATGCAAGATGGATTTGTGCTCCGAGGCGTAATGGAGAATATTTTCATTCACCATGTACCGAATGTATCCAAGTGTTGAAAGATTACAAATCCACCTACCAAATCAACATCAAGTGCGATACCGTACAAATCAAAGAATCGACGATGTACTAAATGATGCGCGTAACTCCCTAACAATGCTCACACAATTCTTTGCCCTGAACCAGAAAGATCCACAAGCAAGGTGTTATCTGTACCGGGAGATTCCAGAACACTATTTGTGGAATAAAGGAAATAAAGAATGGGTCAGACGAAGAATACAAAGGAAAGTTATTGGAAGAATATATACAGTGTCACCTTCAGACAGGGATAAATTCTATTTGCGTGTATTATTATCTCATATAAGAGGACCAACCAGTTGGGATTACTTGCTCACAGTAAACAACACATGCTACACCACATTCCAAAAAGCAGCCGAGCAATGGGGCTTTTTAGAACAAGACAACAGTATTCGCGAATGTTTATTTGAAGCATCAAGTCTACGAATGCCATATGCTTTACGGAGATTGTTTGCTACTATATTGGTCTTTTGTGAACCAACAGATGTAAGAAGCCTATGGGATGAGTTTTACACCCACATGGTAGACGACTATCCTTCAACATCCTCTGTGAATGGGCCATCATTAACTAACATGCTATTAAGGGATTTGAATGACCTATTACTTCAACATGGAAAACAAATCACAGATTATGCTTTGCCTGAATTATCATTGGAGACCACTGAAGGTAATCCTGTTCCAAGAGTTATACAGGAAGAGCTATCGGTCCAAGTTCCTATTGAAGATTTGAGTTTCGTTGAGAAGTTAAATGATGACCAGTTGTTTGCTTACAATACCATTATGGATGTTATCCACACGTAAGAAAAGTCGGGTTTTCTTTGTGGATGGGCCGGGAGGAACGGGTAAGACATTCCTTTATCGCACCTTAATTGGAAAATTAAGACATTTGGGTCAAATTGTCTTGGCGACAGCCTCATCCGTATAGTAGCTACATTATTACCCGGTGGTAGGACGGCACATTCCCGATTTAAGATACCCATCAATACAGAGGAAGGGTCCTTTTGCTCAATAAGTAAACAATCTGATCTCGCAAAGCTAATAAGAGAAACAACAGCAATCATTTGGGACGAGGCACCCATGACAAGTAGATATGCTATAGAAGCATTAGACCGCACCTTAAAGGATATTCTTGACTGTGATGCTCCATTCGGGGGGAAAGTGATGATTATGGGAGGGGATTTCCGCCAAGTACTTCCTGTTGTTCCAAAAGGGACTACCGCACAAACGATTTCTGCATGTATCGTTAAATCTCATCTATGGGCTAATACAAAGGTATTGCATCTACGCCAAAACATGCGTGCATTACAAGATCGAGATTTTACCGACTATCTTATGCGGATAGGAGATGGTGTTGAACCTACAAAGGATAATGATATGGTTAGGGTACCCCAACAAATAGCAATTCCATGGGAAGGTGAAAGTTCGATACGTTTACTTATACAACAAATATTCCCCGAATTAGAAGATCATGGTTGGGATGCATCTTATATGGTGGAAAGAGCGATACTGACACCAAAAAATGAGGATGTTCAGAAACTAAATGACATTATTATCGAACATTTCCCAGGTGAAGACCAAAGTTTGTTGTCTTTTGATGAGGTCGAAGGGGACACAAGAAACTTACATCAACAGGAATACTTAAATTCCATTGCTCCAGGTGGTTTGCCACCGCATATTCTGAAGGTAAAAAAAGGAGCACCTCTGATGTTGTTACGAAACATCGACCCTAAATCTGGCCTCTGTAATGGTTCACGATTACTATGTCGTGGTGTATCTATGAACCTGTTGGATGTAGAAATCATAACAGCAACCATCTTTGGAAGGAGAGCCTTCTTGCCAGGATTAAACTAAAGACAAGCGAGAGCGGGACTTCCCTTTGTTCTTATTAGGAAGCAATTTCAGTTAAACTGAGTTTTGCAATAACTATAAATAAGCCACAGGGACAAACTATTCCCAATGTTGGGATTTATCTTCCACGACATGTGTTCAGTCATGGTCAACTATATGTGGCTTTATCAAGAGGCGTATCTCAAAATGACACAAAAATCCTGATAAAAGAAGGAAAAATTGAAGGGGAAGATGGCCACTTCACCAGAAATGTTGTCTTCAAGGATATTTTGTTATCTCGGACTCCGGTATTGTATTTTTAAATTTATTAAATCGTCTATACATATAATGCATTACACTAATATTACCCAGAACAACCAAAAATCATCTTATATATTTAAATTGTACAGTTGAACTAGAGTTCAAAGAGAGCTACCGTTTATTGCAAGAGATGCTGACAAATATTTCCGGCATGTGCTGTGACAAGCAGGTAGGTTCATGTGAACAACTTTTATTTAAACATTTTTCCATATCAATCTCTTACCAATTCGAATAAAAAAATGATAGGATCACGACTTTGGAAAACTAAAGGCTGAGCGGTCAATCTCATCTTTAAGCCCAGTTGACAACAAGGTGAATTATAAAATTTTATTAGAATACTTCATATTATGACGTTGTATAAAAAACCGATATTCTAATCTTTAGATAATCAGGTACATCATCTAAAGATATACTCTTTTGGGTGGGGTGCCACAGTAACAGCAGATAAGACTCAGCTATGGAATATGGTAAAAAGAGAATTGTGGGCTAAAAGGTTAGAAAGGTAATGTATTATGTATTGTATTCTATATGATAATATACATATTTTTTACTATATACTATTTTTATTATTTCAACAATTTATTAAAATGCTATCTTTTTTTAACATAAATTATTAGGAAACTTGAGGCTACATTACCAAACACAAGAGGTCGTGATTGCTCAATGCATTTGGAACCAAAAATGGTCTTACTTGACAATGTAATATGTGTTCTTTTAATAATACATTATATTTGTTATGAATGATTTTGATAACGAATGTTCCGAATTTTTGTCTTACATTTTTTATTTATTTTGTAGTTTATTAAACAACAAAACATTAAAGATGATAAAAAGTATGAAGATTTTTTGACAATCGTGACAAGGTAAGCAACCATTAGAAGTAAATTATGTATTTCTTTTATTTTATTTTATATCCTTTGTTACTTTTTATCTAACATAAAGCAATGCATTATAAATTTATTTTGTTTGTAATATAGGGAAATGAAAAAAGCTCCTGAAAATCGATCCATACATAATCTTCTTATAGATCTAAATGCTGTGATGTCGAGGTCAAATAATAGTTGTAACTAAATTATATTTGGTACCTTGGATTTGTTTTTTATTAGAATATGTATCTTATTTATTTTTACAATTATTTGTAACATTATATTATTAACGCATTGATGTATATAATGTGTGTTTATATTATTACGATACATTGTAAAGTTGAATAAATCTATACAACAAATACGAGTAAAAGCATTAGAAATGCGGCCAGACAGGCACGTGAGTGCCTGTCTTGCCGCTAGTCAAAATAATATAACTTTTATAAAGTTAATTTGAGCTGTGACATCTTGTAAAAAAAGTTATTTTTAGTTATGATATCAAATCAATTAGAAAGGAATACCCAAATCATCTAATATTTTAACACTACACATATAACATTTAACACATAATAATAATCTAATATTTACCTATAAAAAAATAGAGGATAATGCAAACAATAAAAAAAATAAAAACATTTTCAAAACACTAATCTAATCTAAAACTCCAGCTCAATAATTTATTCTTTAGAAAAATTCAAAATATCAATGGAGTTGAACTGAAGCATAATACATTACACGTTAATACAACTAATACAATAACTATTGCCATCTCACAGCTTGGTCTTCAAAAGTAGATTCAAAAGAATCATTTATATCTATTAGTATAGATAAAGATAATATATAAAAGAGCATAATAGCAATTTAAAAGTAATGCAAACAATCAAAACATTACTGAATCATATTATATTTTTACGCTAGTTTTATTTTTTATGTTGGTAAGTGTCTGCTAAGTTGGGCCAAGTAACTTAGGCCATTGTCTACAAATATGATATTTTTTATTTAAAAAAACTTTAAAGTGAAATAAGGGTATATCTACTTAGTCTCTCTCTCTTTCTTTCTGTTTCCTTCTCTCCCTCAACTTGTATTTGTCTCTGGTTATAAAGTTTTGTGGGTTATGTAAGAGGTGCAAGTTACTCTGAATTTTTTTTTTTTTGAAAAGATAGTGGGTGACAGTTGGTTTTTTTTTTGTGACAATAGTTTTTTCAATTTTAGAGTAGCATATTCATTTTTTTACCTCATCCAACCAATGAGATTCAAGATTCCTAAGTTATAGGGGCAAATTAGGTAACATAAAGTCAGTAAAATCAATAAATGTATATCATACAATATCATATAAAACAAATAGGACCTTGTAGATGCTTGGTTGATTTCTTCTTTCTGGGTAAACTTTTGAATTTTCACCACTTGCATGATTGCTCGTTCGAATTCCGATCACAGTTTATACCCAAAATAGATACTATTTGACAATAATTGAATACTTTGGTAGGATAGGCACAGCAATGTAAGGAGATCTGTACAGTGGCATATAATACACTGTAAATATGGACAACGACACAAATATACTTATCACTTTCTCAAAGGAAAAATAATATATGAAAGAAATAACATACATATCATAGGGAAACCTCAAAGAAATCAGGAAACCCAAGTAATGACCCCAAATAATATAAAATAAATCAAGAACGTACCAGATTTGGTAGGGTTGATGTTGGTATTGGGCAGTATGTCGGTACGGTATTTTACTATTTCATGTCGGTACGGTATTTTAATTAGCTTACGAAAATAAGCTATAAGCAAAGGTTGTAAACTTGTTTACCAAACAATTCTATTCTGGTTAAACAAATTCTTTTTATAGCCATTGCAACAATTGTTGATGAATCAAATCAACCTAATGGTGATTCTATATTTCGCTTTTAACAATCAAATAATAATCAATAAACATCAAAGAAATATCAGAATAGTACTTGGTGGCACCCCTTGTTCTTTCTTTCTTCTTGTTTTCTGACGTGTAACAACAACTTTTTCTTTATAGTTACTGTTTATACAATTGTTTTTCATGTGGAAAAAATACGAAAAGCAGTACATGATATTTTGATGTAAAGATTGAAAAGAATATGCAGTTAATATATTAAATCTTTAGCCAATGACTATATTCTATGGATCTATTGGAATTTAATTGGCATAAAAGGCAAACCCATTATGGTTGGAGTGTAAAATATTTATAAGCCATGAAACATGTATGACAGATTGAAACCTACCTTTTTTTTTTTTAAGGAAAACTTGCCTCTTTTTGTACGACACTGGATTTGCAATAATCCTTTCTCATTTCTGGTGTAGTATTCTAAGCATTGGGACAAAAAAAAATTCAACTTTTGTCAAACATCTCAGTTGCAACCTTCTTTGGAGCAAGTCCCTTTTTGGTTAGAGATCTTCACTCTGAATGGCAAATGCATGTACTTCCATCTTCTCAACAACCTGATAAATCCCTTACTTTGTCTCCACTAACTCTATTTTCCACGTTGAAATAAAGCTAAAATTCATATGCTAACCTCTAACTAATAGACCTTCAAGAAATCACACAATATATAAAATTAATTACGGTAAATTCTGCTAGATAATATAGACGACTAAATCATAAAAAATAAAAAAAAAATCACCCACATCCTATGTCTTAGTGCTTGCTCCTGTTGCTTCCGGGCTTCCTTTCTATGCTTCTTCTTGCGCTTGTGAAACCCAGTCACCTTGCACCTAATAATGGAGAAATGAAAGCAGTTAACATACTTTGCGGTTTTATTCTTCTTCTTCTTTTTCTGAAGGCACGTTTATCTGCTTCGTTCCTTTTAACAATTTAATTTCATAGTGTAATTGTTCCTTCCCGCATGCCTAACTTTCCTCTAGCAGTTAGCATTTTGAAACGTGAGAGAAATGGAGCAGTTACCTTGAAAGTCCATGAGTGCACAACCGTTCTCTATCTAAGTCCCTGACAGTTAACGAAATCAAAACTGCATAATAGTACACCATACCATGTCATCTATTCTTATATCATATATTGGTTACATATAGTTGGGAAGGTTATTTTAGGGGTATATTTGTCATATTAAAAATATGACACCAAATAACCGTTTTTTTAGCAACTCTGCCATTATAGTATTGTATAGATGTATAGATGAATTCATTTCCAACCACTTCATTTGAAAATTGATGCTGTGAATAGCATCGTCTTCTATTATTTTTTGCTCTTTCAAACAAATATTTTTTTTATTAAAATCTTAATTATCATCAATTTATTATCGATTTCATACAATAAAAATCTTTAAAAAAATATAGCAACCGCACATCGCGCGGGTCACAGTCTAGTTGTAGATAAATGCACAAATAATGATAGCCACAGGCATTAAGCATGGCTTAACAGAACGCAGTGTAGAAAACTATTTCAACCTATGTTATTATGCATGTCACAATGAAAAATACTTTTACACTCAACAATCGAGTAACATGCGAAATTGTAAGAGTATGATTTAAACATTGTATCACAGAGATATAGGGCAAGCAAATAATGATGGAGAAACAAAAGGTATGGTTCAAGGAGGCAAAGTTCAGCACTCACTGTGATGGAAGAGGCAGAGGTTGACGGTGGAGGCTGGTGCCAAACCGATTGTTGCTCTGGGTTGAGTCGCAGAAAGTGACAAATGATTTCTATAGAAGCAAACCCTTCCTTTGTTGCCTATAGAAATCATTTCTCTAACATTTTCCTAAAAAAATCTCGTTTCCCCGAAGAGGCGGGGAGAAAAAAAGAAGCCTTTTGTTCACATACGAAAACGTAGAGCCAGAGCAAAAAAGTGAAAACCCCTAATTAATAACAATTACTATATCCATTTATTGATATAAATTGACAACTCAATTGACTTTTTTATCCTTTGAGCATGAAAAAAATATCAAAATATCCCATATTATTAATCAAGCGGTTTTACATATATGTTCCAGTTATGTTTTTAAAATAAAACTTTAATCAAGTGATTTTATAAATATACCTCAACCACCACCTTTCTTTTATTAATAATAAAGATACAGCTCTCTCAATGCATGACACACATGTTGGTTGAAAACAATTTGTGAACATTGATAATTTAAATTGACGTTTACTTAGACCCTTGTTAACCTCTATTTGGAGGGGTTATGGAACTGAAAATTGCAGCTAAGAACCTGTGGTGGAAGATTGTTAATGGATTCATAATTTAATTACTTAGGTAATAATTAAAATGATTTAGATACAAATGGTTTTATTGAGAGGCTTGGTTTATGATAGAACGATCCATTTAGCTTAACCACCTGGTGGGAAAAGGCTGTTGATGTTGTTTCTTGACCGGACCGGTGATAGGTCCGGTTCCGTCAATCCGGTTTTAATGACACTGGTGATAACCTTATAACACTAGTAATTGATTCAAAAATTCATTCATTCCATTCATCTTCTTGAACTTCTTCCTGCACCGGTGCTTGAAACAGATGGTATTCTTTGCCTTTCCTTCTCTGGATCCTTTATTCATCTTCTTGGTGATGTTCATGTTGCTAACCATCATGGCGTCTAGCCCACCCACCCCATTTCCACCAACTACAGCCCCCGCAAGTTCTCCGTCAGTCACTCTCTTCCGCGAAACTTATTCTCTTGATTACCCGCCACCTCCACCTTGCCCCACCATAACTTTACTGTCCCCTGGATTCTTTGTCGCAACACTTCCTGAAGTGATAGTGGCTGTCGTGATGCTGGCTCCTTTACTCACTTGGTTGAAGGATCGGTTGGTCCAAGGGATCCAGATCTACCTATTCCCCGACTCTGCTGGTGATCTGGGTGCAGCTACTCAAGTGGATGTTCCTCCTGAGGTTGCCGCTTCTGAGTAGTAATAAATGACTTGGAGGAGACTTGGATACCATACCATTTACCCTATTGAACCAATCTGTTATTTTCATAGTTATTGTTCTCACCAAGAATAGTAATTGATTCAAAATTCAAAATTCAAAATTCCATTCATCTTCTTGATGGCATTCTCTGCGTTTTCTACTTTGGGTCCTTTGTTCTTGGTGATGCCCATGTTCCTGAGAATGGTGGCATCTAGATGCTACCATCATCAGGAACATGGGCATCACCAAGAACAAAGGACCCAAAGTAGAAAACGCAGAGAATGCCATCAAGAAGATGAATAAAGGAGCCAAATAAGGAAAACCAAAGAATGCCATCTGTTTCGAGCACCGGTGCAGGAAGATGTTCAAGAAGATGAATGGAATGAATGAATTTTTGAATCAATTACCAGCGTTGTAAAGTTATTACCAGTGTCATTAAAACCGGACCGGACGGTTTGACTGGTTCCGTCGAAACCAGACCTATCACTGGTCCGGTCAAGTAGTCAAATCGGAAATGCCTTCAAATCGATGCTGATATCATCAAACCGGTCACTCGGTCGCGATTGAACCGAGCAGTCCAAAGGCCAACTCGCTCATGTGCGCTATCCAAGGCATCTGCACGTTGTCCAATACGTGTGAGTTGTCTCATACGTCCCGCTATCACGTGCTGTCCAATGAATCAACATGTCGAGCAGAGGACAAGAAACATGTCTATAACACACTGTTATTCTTGGATACACAGGGGAAACATGGCCTCAGTTCTTAGACACCCATGCTTCCACAAGACCGTTATGAGAGAGCCATGACTGAGGCCCTGTTTGAAATTGATGGACAAGTTAAAAAAAGATTGGTTAAAATTAGGGGTGTAAATGAGCTAAACTATTCGTGAACTTTCAAGCTTGGCTCGTCAAATGCTCGATCAAGCTCGTTTTTTTTAACTAAATGAGACAAGCCCAAGCTTAAGATTGAGCTCAATTATTTGAATGAGTCAAGTCCAAGCCTTATAGGCTCGACATTAACGGCTTGTGAATAGCTCATATAGGTGTTGTGGCAGAGTGTATTGGCTTCTCTGTTATATTTTTATTGCTCTGCTAGCATTAAACCGGATATCTTAATAAATAGAAGATGGTCATGTTTTTTGGATGGTTTCCTTTTACCGGTTGCGACTATTCACAAATTTCATAAGGTGGTACAAAAGTTTGTTACATTTGGACTCATATTTTTTTTACGGTCAAGCTTAAGTTGTATTTGGCAGGGGCATATTTTTAGGATGTTTTGATCAAGCTTTTGAAGTTTTTTTTCTAGTAGTCAAGAAATCTTGAATTTCACATACTATATTTTAAAAACATATCTCTATTCGTAGATTACCATATAATTTCACATCACAAATTCAAAAATAATTAAATTATAAATGATTTCAAGCTTTATTATTTTTAAACAAGTCAAGCTCAAGCTTTTAGTTAGGCTCGTATGTCGCAACCGTCTGGTCCGGGAGCCACGAAAAGAAGGTAAAAACAGAGGAGTCGCCACCAAATTTTTTTTCAGGAAAAATCTTGGAAAACCCAATTATTTAAGGAAACTGGTGTTGGAACCAAAGTAGTTTTGAATTAAATAATCTCTATGTTTTGATGTTAACAAAATAATTAAATTTGCTTGGCAAAGGGTTGGTTGAAATCTAACATGTGCTTTCAGTTATGTAGGAATATTTAAATATAAGTAATAGAAACTTGGGATAAGTTTTCATTGGACTCCTTGAGAAAAATACGCGTCCACCATTGTAGATGGGCTACTCAATGTTTTGGTAAGTTATTTATTTATTTAATTAAGTAGATTGGTTTCTTTAAATAGACTAGGGACTAAATTCTTACTAGACGGAAATCAAAATAACTTCTTAGATACAGCAAGTCCAAAGACTTGATAGTAAACGTGTCTAGCTTACCACGTTAGCAGACGAAAGTAATTGGTAAAATTGAATGAACTGAAAAATAAAATAATCAAGTAGACAAGCTCTAACTGTCACGTCACCAGACAGAGATTATGATAACTCATTGAGGTATAGCAAGTCCAAAGACTTGATAGACGAGAGGATATGCCACGTTAGCAGACGAGCAAAATAAAATAATGAACAGACTTAGTCTCACATATAACTAAGTAGACGGAGTTTTTAAGTAGACGAACTCCATCTTTGAATAAATAAATGCAATCCGAATCCCTTGAATTTATTTCAAATGATTGATATTTATTTCAATAGAATTTTTGTTCTTCACATTTGTTTTATCTGCTTTAATGTTTTACCTTGTTGTAAAAGAAACATAGTACCATCAAAGAAATGCAAAAAGCAGAATCGTACAATGAGAAATTGCAAAACGATCTATACGATGACAACTTTATGGCTGGAAAAAGCTGGATTGTACACAAAGAAAGAACAAGTTCTCAAGCTGTAATACTCAGCAGTGAGCCTCCATTTCATGCTATCTCGATAACCAAGAGTACTATTTAGCATTGCCACAATCAAGTTGTCAGTCACAACGGATATCATGCATTCAATGTTATATCTAAACAAGACTATTCAAAATAACCGTTGAACAAATACAAGTGAAGGAGAAGGTCACTATAAATAAAAGACCTCAGATACTGAAGAACAACTTTTGCCTGCACAAGTTTTGCTAGCTCAACTTTTGTTAATAAACAATCATTCATACTCATATTTCTTTAAAAGCAAGAGTTTGTATTCTTATAGTTTGAATATTGTGAAAATATTCATTTGATCTTAAACTTTCATATCCTCACACACAGTGAGTTAAGAAGATCATAAGTTAAATCTCTTTGTTAGAGTTAGAGCCTGAAGAGGCTTGGTAAGAAATAAATACTTGTAAGCCTGGAGATGTGTTGAATACTTGGTGGTAACCTATTTTGGAAAATAGTGGAGAAAAACCTTCAAGTAGAAGGGACTAGATGTAGCTCTTGATTGGAAGAGAGTGAACCAGGATAAAACATCTTGTGTGATTCTTCTATCCCTAAACTCTTACTGCTTCATTTATTTTTACTGACTGAGGGGTTTTGATATTGCTTTTGTTAAAGCTTTTTAAAAAAAAAAAATATATATATTTCTTTGTGCTTGCTTCTGATTTAACCTTCTTGTGTACAAAAATAGTTTTAGAGGTTGTTTTTAGAAAATTATTAACAAACACAATTCAACCCCCCTACTTGTGTTTGCTTGTGTCAACTTCAACTGGTCTTTAAAAAAGAGAGAGATTTGGGTCCGGAGATTCGATTCTGAGTAGGGAAGGTGTTAGCACCCTACATCACCCGTTTAAAAAACGGTACCTCAAGTTAATTGTGCAAAACATTTTAATAACTTTTTAAATATTTATTTTATCCCAAAAAATATTTACAAGAAAGAATTGTTTTATATTTTTTGGTATTTTGTATTTTTATTTATGATTTTTCATTTTAAAATTTATTTTTGATAAAACCTAAACGAGGTTGAACATGGCACATAACTCCACAGAGCAACCTCAAATCTAGGGGATCGAACATGGCACCCGAGTCTATAGGGCATCCCTAAAAATAGACACTAAAATAAGAGAAAATTTAGTTTTTGCTTGACAGAATGATTGATTCTACTCCTATGTATTCCCAGGTGTGATGGGAAACTCAAAGTCACATAGTTCTTTAAAAAAGACTTGCTTGATTGGTTGATTTTAATTTTGAAAAGGATTTATTTTAAAAAGACTATTTCAAAAAAAAAGAAGAGGTAAAGATCTTTTAAAAGGATTTTCCATTTTTGTATTTTTTATTTTTTTTGGATTTTTTAGAAGAAAAAGATATAAGGGTTTTGCTATTAACACCTTGCTTTTTGCTATTCACATCTTAACCTCCGGAAATTAATTTCTTGAAGTGTCCCGAAATGCAATCTTGGAAACCCAATAATACATCCGGAAATGCAATTCCGGATGAGTAAATGTGATAGTTTGGTTTTGGAGGCTTTACAAATTATACTTCCGGATTTTGTTTTCCAGATGAGCAGGGTCGGATGTACAATTTACACATCCGGAAAATACAATTCCGGATGTGTTAAATTTTTCACATCCGGATTTGTGTTTCCGGATGTGTAAATTGTACATCCGAAAGTTGGTTTCTGGAGGTGTAAATTGTATAGTTGGGTTTCTGGAATTGCATTTCCGGAAAGTAAATTCCAGATATTATGCGAATGAAACGAAAGGGTATTTTGGGGGAATTTTTTCAAAAAAAAAAAAGGTGTTGCAAGATGTGAATAGCAAAAAACAAGATGCTAATAGCAAAGTCCAAGATATAAATAGGCTACAACATTATTCAAGCCCAAAGGGCCCAACTTAAGAAAAGAGTTTTTTTTTTAAGGTTTGTTTTATCTTTTGACCAAACATTACTAAGCTAAAAAAGGGTGACCAACTAAGAAATAAAAATTTTGTCAAAAAAACTAAGAAATAAAAGTTAAAATAAAACAAAAACAAAGAGAATAATAAGAAAACAAAAAAACCAGAATTCACATGCGCAAAATAGAGAGAAAGGATAAACCAGAACTGGTGTGGTGGAGACACGGCGGACGGCTTTTCATGGCGGCGCTGAACACCGACGGCAGTAGATCCGGGTCGTGCGACGTTTGGGCTTGCTGCTGTGGTACGATGGCGCTTCGAGCCGACGATTCGTGATGCAGGCGGCCTGGCTTGTGGCGGAGCAGTTCTGTGTGGGCTGCAGTGGGTTGAGGACGGCGGTTTGGAGCAGAGACGACGGCGGCGTCTTTGCTGCAAGGGGATAGATCGAGCAATGATGGTGGAGACGGCGGAGAAGCAAGCAGCGATGGCGGAGAAGTAAGCAGCGGCATAGCTTGGCTCTTTTCTGTTTCTACTTAATTTTTTATTTGTTTGTCTTTTGTTATGAAAGTAGTGATGGGTTTAGAAGATGATATGAATGTAAGAGGAAGGGGAGCTTGGGTTGATGGAGATGATAATAGGAGAGGTTTTGTGGCTTGTGAAAGATGATTTAGAAGATTGATGATGGTGGAATGGCAGTGTTGTGGGGAGGATCTCCAATTTTTCCGATGCTCTTTTTTACGCCTCCCCCCTTTTGCCTACTGTAAGATGCTTGAAGATAATGTCAAATGAAGAGGACCAAATTGCAGGAGGAGGGTACCATGATAGGGAACAAACCAGCCTTTGTCTCCAACTTTTTGCAGGTGCAGCAATGATGCCTCGCAAAAAAAAAAAAAAACAGACAAAAAGAAGGAAAAAAAAAGAAGCAAAATTGGCATATAATCAAAATATATGAGTCAAACAGCAACGGGAAAGAGTACAGAAGGGGCCAAGGCCCAAAAGAACTAGAAAACAGAAATGGTGCTGTATACATAGGAAATGAGATAATCCTGTAGGGGGAGAGTGCAGCGGGTGGAAACCAAGGATTTTCTTCAAGCTTTCATTTATATTTTATTTTATATCATTAACAAACCTGAAAGCTTTTTTTTATTTATTATTTTTTTTAACTTTTTCATTTGGGTTTGGATAAAAAGATAACTTGCAACAAATAAAATTGGGTTAAAAGTGAAGGCCGGTTATTAAATCAAAAATCAAACACCGATATTTGCTATCAGGAATGCTTCTAAGACAAATTGAAACGTTTCCGGTAGGGTTCCAACTTTCCAGCTTCCGGCCCCTTCACCCATGTGTCTAGTACAGTTTGGTTCATTTGTCATTAAGGAATGCTGATCAGTTAGGGTGTTTGAGCGGCTAAGGGAGATGTAAGGCGTACAGCGGAGGTCGAGGCGGAGGGCGGAGGTCGAGGCCCACGGCGGAGCAGGAACACGGGTCTGGCGGAGCATGGCTGGGGATCGAAGAAGAAAGAGGGGTGTAAAATAAAAACAAAATCAAATAAATAAGCTCCATTTTATTTACCAAACAAACATGACTGAGAAATTTATCATAAACACTCTCCTATAGTATGATCTATTGAAAAACTTCTAAAGATAACAAAATGTAAGTCTTCATATTCCAGAATACCACATATACCTCAACTCATCAACACTTTGACTCAAATCTTTTAAGTAAACCCCATCATCTTTAGCGACCCAAATGCAATTCTTCCAGTTACACTTATTAAAAAGAGGCTCATAATACCAGAAAACCTCAAATGAAGCAGAAGCATTGTCTTTCCTCACATAGCACCAAAACAAAGTTGAGTGGACAAAATCAGTCCTAAAACTCCAAGTGATATTGGACCCTGAAGATATGTTGGAGATGCCCAAATCATTCTCTGTGGATTTGCAATGTGTGAACAAGTTCTGATTGTTGCTCAACGAATTCACAATGTATACGTGCCACTTTATGAACTCAGGAAATAGGTGATCTTTGGTTGTGAAAAAACGTGAAGCACTTAAAAGGGTTGGAAGGGCAAAAGCCAAAACAAGTACTAGTCCCATAACATAGCTGCTTTTTCTGATCCTAGAAGCAGCTACCACTGAAACGTGTGAACTTTCTCTCTTCTTAGCCATGTGTATACTATTGTTTTCGCTTTGGAGAATTGGAGTAATACATTATGTTTTTATAACTGTTCCATCTTCAAGGCAGCCTAAGAGATTGAATCCTATTCCAATAAATTTTGGCATTTATTAAGTAGCATGCGGCCTTTTTAAATAGACATTAAAAGTAATCTTTAAGGCCATGGGGTAAGGGTTACGCGTGCACTTACAATTAACATAAGTAATTAATAGCAAGTAATCTGCAAGAAATTAAATAGCACAAGTCAGTTATGGCAATGATCTGATTATACTTGATTCTACATAGTAAACTTTACATTTTTGTATTTTTATTCTCCCGCCTAAACAAGGTTATGAGTAGGGGTGTAAATGAGTTGAGCTATTCGTAAACTACTCGGGTTTGACTCGTTAAATGCTCGATGAAACTCGTTTCTTTAATTTAATGAGTCAAGTTCAAGCATGAGAGATTGAGCTCGATTATTTAAATGAGTCAAGCCCAAATCTTACATACTCGACATTAAATGGCTCGTGAATACATGGTCGGCCCAACACTAATTGAGGCCTAAAGCGGACTCTTATGTGAGGCCTTTTTTTAAGTAACTAGTTTTGAACCCGTGCAACGCACGGGTCAAATTTTCTTTCATATATATATATATGAGGGGACATATCTAGTGAGAGGGTTTTTCTTATATGAGAGTGAGATGATTAAATCTTGACCATACAACCATGCATGAATGGTCAAGATTAAAAGTTATTTCATGATTTTAAAATGTCACATGATCACTTAAAAAAGTCACATGACTTTGTGATTTAATCTTGATCGTTTAAAGTTTAATCCAATGGCTATGATATAATCCTCTCACTTGACCTTTTTAATGTGAGAGTGAGAGGTTATCTCATAGCCATTGGATTAAACTTTAAACGATCAAGATTAAATCACAAAGTCATGTGACTTTTTTAAGTGGTCATGTGACATTTTAAAATCATGAAATAACTTTTAATCTTGATTGTAACAGCCTGTTTTTAATTACGCTGTTTTAACAGTAAAAATATATATTTATATTTTTATTTGAGACTTAGGAAATGATTTTGAAGAAAAAAAAATCATATCTGGAACTTACACTATGGTAGGAAGCTCTGGTTAAAATTTGGGTTTAAAACTTAGACGGAAATCGATCTGCATTTTTCAACTGACATTATAATTTTATACTGACAGAAAACCCTAATTTGGCTCGAAAAGTGAAATTTGTAGATTTTTTATATTTTGTCCGTGAGGAAGCCTACTTTCCAAATTTCTGATCAGAAATAAAATATTATGTTTATTCGGACGAATTTTGGTAAAAGTTCGGACGGAAAATAGTCAGTGTTTTCACTGACAGTAAGATTTTAATGATCAGAAAACTTAATTTTGACTCGTGAACGAAATGGTTTATATTTAAATCATATTTCCAACGAGTTTGGTTAGTTTGAAAATTTTCAGTCGAAAACGAAATATTACGCTTTTATACGGGCGTAAAACCCTAATCGGGGAACCGATGGAGTCAAGAAGGGAGGTGCATAGACAAAACTGGACACCGGAGAAGCTGAGTCATGGGGTGAGTCACCATCATGACTCACCAAGCATTTATGAAGCATTAAATGTAAATTTAGGTGAAATGACCAAAATGCCCTTTTAGCTTAACCTAACCAAAGTTAAGTTAGATTTTAACCATGGTCAAGGAACCATGGTTAGTTTATGTGGTCCAAAATCAGTCACACCCTCCACTAAATGTAAGCCACATATTAAAAAACCTTAGTTAGCAAGGTAACCTTAGTTAAGTTAACTATTAACTATGGTTAAGCTTATATTAATTAAATATTCCTAAAAGCTATTAATCTAAGCTTAACAAACCAAACAGGGTATAAGATTACACCTATCAATACCCCCCAAACCGTGGCCTCCCTCCCCATTTCACTCATCTTCTTCATTTCTTCACCAAAAACACTTAAACTCCATTTTCATTCTTCAAGAGCTCCAAGTGATTCCATTACAAAGCTTGCCAAGATCATCATCTATTCTTCTTATACTTTCCTAACTTGAGGTAACATGATCACCTCATCTCTTGTTTAAGCTTTTGTTCTTCATATTTCATAGTTTTCCATTTCTAGATCTAGAACTTGTAATAATTCTAGAAAATTGTAGAAAAATCATAAAAATGTGAAACCAATTTCTATGATCTAGATATGATCCCTACTTTCATTATCCAAAAGCATGTGATCAAAGTCATTTTCCTTCCCTATTAACCATTCTTGGCCGAACCTAGATGAGAAAGTGAGTGAAGTTTTTGTGTCATTGCTCAATTCTAACACTTGTATCATGCTCTATAATACCTATATGGTTATAATCTAAGAGCTTAACTTAAACAAAGATTTCTATCCTAATTTTATGGTGTTGGCCGAAAATCTAGGGCTTAGGAGTTTATAGATTTTGTTAATTTAATGAATTCTAATGATTGGTTAATACTCTTAAGTATCTATGTAATATAAAACCAATAGCTTGAATCAAAATGAATTTCCTAGCATATTTTACTAAGTAAGGCCAAAACTTAATTAAAAGGGAGATTAAATTATTTTGTTAATATTTCCAAGTTATGATAATTTATCTAAACTACCTAAGACTATAGGAACTAGAATCCAAAAGCTTGGAATGAGAAAAGAATCCTAACCCTATTTTGAATTAGGAGGCAGAAACCTAGCTAGTTAGGTTAAGAGTGATTTTGTTGATTAATTATAGTTGTATTGTTTGGTTGAAGGAGAAACTGTTAAACTGTGGTGTGATAACGAGGATCGTCGAAGTCGGAATTACGGTGCTAATTCAGGTGGGGGAAGGATCACTCTATCGTCGGAATCGATATGTAGTATATTATATAATAATTGTGTAGGGCGACCTAAACCCTACTAGTAGTCGAGAAATCAACAAGACCAAAATCACATTGGAAACCTTTTCTGTAAAACCAATGGTGATTCGGGGGTTGTAGGTTTATCGACATTAAGGTTAATTTTATGACGTTGAGGAAGTTTGGCTTTATTACTTATTTGATTTAATTGTGATATGCTGGTGGTGATAATTTGCTCTATGTGATATTTTATGATGTTTAAATATTTTGTTGATATTGTGTTATGCATGATCTACCTGGTTTTTAATATTGAATTTAGTGGATTTTAAGCAAAGATATGCGTTGGTCGGAAGATGTTTGCTTGGGAGAGAATGGGTGTGATTTAGAGGGCCTAACTTAATTAAGTTGTTTTATAGATAAGATTATGAGATATCGCAATTTGAGGATTTATACGAGTTTCTAGGGAGATGGTGAGGCACTAGGTCATGACCCGTAAGAGTCGGTGAGGTTTATATAAGTGTATGTATAGCAATGGGCTATTAGAGATATAATTGTATGTGTATCAATTGGGCTCCTAGTGATATAATGGTATGTGTAGCAATCGGGCTACTAGTGATATAGTTTATGTGTAGCAATTAGGCTACTAGAGATATAATTTTATGTGTAGCAATTGGGCTAGTATAGATATAATTTTATAGAGGGGAGTGCTCGCTCGAACGAAGGACTAATATTCCTATTTGGATGGGGATGGTGTGAAAGGATTGTAGTGGTCCCGTTAGCATAAAGGTTTAGACGTATGAGAGTAAGGGTAGAGGATGATATTGTTAATTTGAGGATAATTGTTAGTTATGTGTGATGTGTGTCTTTGACTGTTGTTATATTATATGCTATGGTTTCTTTTCCATTTTTAATGATAGAACTGTTTCTTATCCCGTATGTTTTCTGTATGTTATGCTGTATCTTTTATTGAATCGTTCGAGAAGACCCCGTCGAGAAGATGATTTAGGAGGAGTTGGATGGAACTCCGTATGAACCAGAGGGCCGGAGGACGATCTATGATCCATGGTGATTAGAGTCTAGATAGTATGGCCAGTGTGTCTTAGGGAAGTATTTTACATGTTTCCGCTAGTATAACTTTTGTTTAAGTATATCCTGTGAGGGATCCTACTGAGAGGATACCCTCAACAGTGTTTTAGTAATGTAATAAATAAACAGGTGTGTATTTATATATTACAACCTTAGTGTGCTTAACTTGCAGAAGTTATATGATTGTTTAAATGAAGTTTTAATTTTTACGTGTTTTCACGTTAAACGCGTGATTAAGGAATTAATTAATAAGGTTTTAAGCTAATAAAACACCGGCGCACAACGGGGTGTCTCATTTGGTATCAGAGCAGTTTGATTTTGATCGGGCTGCGAGGTTTAGGATGTTGTTACTAGCCGTGTCTAGTTGAATCCACATCGGATTTTGGCTATGCTTAGAAGTTGGGTAGTGTGTCCGATTCTTCTGCGAGAATTAATATTGGTATGGCATATGATATGTATATACTTGCCTATGTAGTATTATATGTCATACTAATAAGAGCGGATGATTTCTTTTACAGAATCATGGCTCGAGGAAGAGGACGTCCAACCAACAGTGGTAACAGAACTCCATTAAGAATTATAGGAGCTGTCAACAATAATATCAATGGAGGAGAGTCATATTCGACTCCCAATACCATGGAAATGATAGCTGCTTCTATGCTGCTACAAACCCAGCAGAATGCCAAGATGTTGCAAATGAACAAAGATCAACTGGAACTAAAGAATAAAAGAAGGGTTGCTGCAGCTGAGGGTGCAGGATTGACTACTTTTATGAAAGGGAAGCCACCTCAATTCAGAGGAGAGTATGACCCGGATAAGGCTGAATGGTGGATACAAGAGATTGAGAAGATATTTGCTACTGTCCGTGGTAACGAGGAGAGGAAAGTGACTTATGCTGCCTTCATGTTAACTGAAGGAGCAGAGTTCTGGTGGAAGGAAAGAAAAGGTTATTAGAAGTTGAGAACAGAAACATTGACTGACAATTATTCACAGACTGCTTCTTCAAAAAATATTTTCCTCGTCTAGTTCGACGCGAGAAGGAAAAAGAATTCACAAAGCTCAAACAAGGCAACATGCCCGTAGGTGATTATGCATCACGTTTTGAGGCGTTGATTAAGTTTTCAGAGTACTATCAGAGGTTCCCAAATGAGGATTGGCAATGTAGTAGATTTGAGGAAGGACTTAGAAATGAGCTGCAGAAGGCTGTAGCGTCTCTCGACATCCAGAGTTTTCAGGAACTGGTTGAGAGATGTAGCACGATAGAAAATATAGATCTGAGGATGGCTAATGAGCAAAAGCCACTGAGAAGTGGAGGCCCTATTCGATCAGATACTCAGAGGAGAGTAGATAGTGGTTGTCAGGGGATGTCGGAACCATATCCCAGACCAGCGCAGACAGTGGCACCAACACCAATTGCTACAACACAAGTGGTTGGAACGGGCCAGCAACGGTAAGGATTTGATTGTTTCAGATGCGGAGGTCCGCATCATGTTATAGATTGCCTAGAGAGACCTACCTGTTTCTACTGTGGGAAATCAGGGCATATAGCTTGGGATTGCAGACAGCGGGCTAGACAGCAGACAGTAGCTGCTGGTAGAGGACCTGGAAGTTAGAGGTGAAGCTGGGAGAGGAGATCCAGGAATAGGTCGGCAGATGGCTAGACCTCCAACCACTGGGAGAGTGTTTACCATGAGGGGAATCAAACCTCTCACCCTGCAGATCTCATAGAAGGTATGTGTAATATTGTTATAATCTGGAATAGTGGAATACGCTCCAACGATCTAAGATTGTGATTGGGTACCTTGAAAAGGAAGTTAAGGAAGTATTAATCGTGGTGCATATTGGAAAAGTTAAGGACAATGAACAGAATGTAGTGATAGGTAAGTTCGACGAAAAATAGAACAATATAAGAATGATTTTTGTTATGAAGTTATCGCTGTCACTTAGGGGAAGACAGTGACACGAAATACAATGAAGGATTTGTAGATTAAGATAGGGTTATTAGATTCTATCTAGTTTCAAGTTACGAAATTCCGAGGACATAATTTTTTTTTCCAAGAGGGGTAGTAATGTAACAGCCTGTTTTTAATTACGCTGTTTTAACAATAAAAATATATTTATTTATATTTTAAAGTGAGACTTAGGAAATGATTTTGGAGAAAAAAAATCATATCTGGAACTTACTCTACGGTAGGAAGCTCTGGTTAAAATTTGGGTTTAAAACTCAGACGGAAACCGATCTACTTTTTTTAACTAACAGTATAATTTTATACTAACAGAAAACCCTAATTTGACGCGAAAATTGAAATTTGTAGATTTTTTATATTTTGTCTGTGAGGAAGTCTACTTTCCAAATTTCTTATCAGAAATAAAATATTATGTTTATTCGGACGAATTTTGGTAAAAGTTCGGACGGAAAACAGTTAGTGTTTTCACTGACAGTAAGATTTTAATGATCAGAAAACCTAATTTTGACTCTTGAACGAAATGGTTTATATTTAAATCATATTTCCAACGAGTTTGGTTAGTTTGAAAATTTTCAGTCGAAAACGAAATATTACGCTTTTATACGGGCGTAAAACCCTAATCGGGGAACCGACGGAGTCGAGAAGGGAGGTGCAGAGGCAAAATCGGACACTGGAGGAGACGAGTCATGGGGTGAGTCACCACCATGACTCACCAAGCATTTATGAAGCATTAAATGTAAATTTAGGTGAAATGACCAAAATGCCCTTTTAGCTTAACCTAACCAAAGTTAAGTTAGATTTTAACCATGGTCAAGGAACCATGGTTAGTTTATGTGGTCCAAAATCAGCCACACCCTCTAATAAATGTGAGCCACATATTAATTAACCTTAGTTAGCAAGGTAACCTTAGTTAAGTTAATTATTAACTATGGTTAAGCTTATATTAATTAAATATTCCTAAAAGCTATTAATCTAAGCTTAACAAACCAAACAAGGCATAATATTACTCCTATATATACCCCCAAACCGTGGCCTCCCTCCCCATTTCACTCATCTTCTTCATCTTCTTCGTTTCTTCACCAAAAACACTTAAACTCCATTTTCATTCTTCAAGAGTCCCAAGTGATTCCATTATAAAGCTTGCCAAGATCATCATCTATTCTTCTTCTACTTTCCTAACTTGAGGTAACATGATCATCTCATCTCTTATTTAAGGTTTTATTCTTCATATTTCATAGTTTTCCATTTCTAGATTTAGAACTTGTAATAATTCTAGAAAATTGTAGAAAAATCATAAAAATGTGAAACCAATTTCTATGATATCTAGATATGATCCCTACTTTCATTATCCAAAAGCATGTGATCAAAGTCATTTTCCTTCCCTATTAACCATTCTTGGCCGAACCTAGGTGAGAAAGTGAGTGTGAAGTTTTTGTGTCATTGCTCAATTCTAACACTTGTATCATGCTCTCTAATACCTATATGGTTATAATCTAAGAGCTTAACTTCAACAAAGATTTCTATCCTAATTTTATGGTGTTGGCCGAAAATCTAGGGTTTAGGAGTTTATAGATTTTGTTAATTTAATGAATTCTAATTATTGGTTAATACTCTGAAGTATCTATGTAATATAAAACCAATAGCTTGAATCAAAATGAATTTCCTAGCCTATTTTACTAAGTAAGGCTGAAACTTAATTAAAAGGGAGATTAAATTATTTTGTTAATATTTCCAAGTTATGATAATTTATCTAAGCTATCTAAGACTATAGGAACTAGAATCCAAAAGCTTGGAATGAGAAAAGAATCCTAACCCTATTTTGAATTAGGAGGCAGAAACCTAGCTAGTTAGGTTAAGAGTGATTTTTTTGATTTATTATAGTTGTATTGTTTGGTTGAAGGAGAAACTGTTAAACTGTGGTGTGATAACGAGGATCGTTGAAGTCGGAATTACGGTGCTAACTCTGGTGTGGGAAAGGATCACTTTGTCGTCGGAATCGATAAGTAGTATATTATATAATAATTGTATAGGCGACCTAAACCCTACTAGTAGTCTAGAAATCAACAAGACCAAAATCACATTGGAAACCTTTTCTGTAAAACAATTGGTGATTCGACGATTGTAGGTTTATCAACATTAAGGTTGATTTTTTGATGTTGAGGATGTTTGGCTTTATTACTTATTTGATTTGATTGTGATATGCTGGTGGTGATAATTTGCTCTATATGATATTTTATGATGTTTGAATATTTTGTTGATATTGTGTTATGCATGATCTGCCTGGTTTTTAATATTGAATTTAGTGGATTTTATGCAAAGATATGCGTTGTTCGGAAGATGTTTGCTTGAGAGAGAATGGGTGTGATTTAGAGGGCCTAGCTTAATTAAGTTGTTTTATAGATAAGATTATGAGATATCGTAATTTGAGGATTTATACGAGTTTCTACGGAGAGGTTGAGGCACTTGGTTATGACCTGTAAGAGTCGGTGAGGTTTATATAAGTGTATGTATAGCAATTGGGCTATTAGAGTTATAATTGTATGTGTAGCAATTGGACTACTATTGATACAATGGTATGTGTAGCAATTGGGCTACTAAAGATATAATTGTATGTGTAGCAATCGGGCTACTAGTGATATAGTTTATGTGTAGCAATTGGACTACTAGAGATATAATTTTATGTGTAGCAATTGGGCTACTATAGATATAATTTGATAGAGGGGAGTGCTCGCTCGAACGAAGGACTAATATTCCTATTTGGATGGAGATGGTGTGAAAGGATTGTAGTGGCCCCGTTAGCATAAAGGTTTAGACGTATGAGAGTAAGGGTAGAGGATGATATTGTTAATTTGAGGATAATTGTTAGTTATGTGTGATGTGTGCTTTTGACTGTTGTTATATTATATGCTATGGTTTATTTTCCATTTTTAATGATAGAACTATTTCTTATCCCCTATGTTTTCTGTATGTTATGCTCTATCTTTTATTGAATCGTTCGAGAAGACCCTGTCGATAAGATGATTGAGGATGTGTTGGATGGAACTCCGTATGAACCAGAGGCCAGAGAACGAGTTGTGATCTATGGTGATTAGAGTCTAGATAGTATGGCCAGTGTGTCTTAGGGAAGTATTTTTTTCATGTTTCCGCTAGTATAACTTTTGTTTAAGTATATGCCTGTGAGGGATCCTACTGAGGTGATACCCTCAACAATGTTTTAGTAATGTAATAAATAAACAGGTGTGTATTTATATATTACAACCTTAGTGTGCTTAACTTGCAGAAGTTATATGATTGTTTAAATGAAGTTTTAATTTTTACGTGTTTTCACGTTAAACGCGCGATTAAGGAATTAATTAATAAGGTTTTAAGCTAATAAAACACCCGGGCACAACGGGGTGTCTCATTGACCATCCATATATGGTTGTATGGTCGAGATTTATATTATGTTATATTGTTATATAATATAATTATAAGATAAATCATAAAATATTTTTTGATTTTTTTTCTTTGACGGGTGTAGTGTTAACCATTTTTAGAAAATATATTTATCTATCATATTATTTTTCTTATATTTTCAAATTCTATTTGATTTAATTTTTTTCTATCCCCGTGCAATTTAATCATTTTTAGAAAATATATTAATTTATCATATCATTTTTTCTTTCATTTTAAAAATCTATTTGATTTAATTCCCCTATTTTTTCTCGTGCAAGTAAATCATTTTTAGAAAATATATTTATCTAACATATCATTGTTTTTCTTCTCTCTTGAAAATCTATATGATTTAATTCTCTTCTTTTCCCCGTGTAAATGAACCATTTTTAGAACATATATTTATCTATAAATTATTATTTTTCTTCTCTCTTAAGAATGTATTCGATATATTTCTCCTCTTTTGTCGTGCAAATTACTATACCCCTTGATAATTAATTTGGTTTTGTGCAGTTATCTCTAACGGTTCTTATTATTAGGAGTACTTATACTTCTTATCTTTTAAGATAGGATTTGTTTTCCTTCATGTTAAATAAGAAAATGGAATAGATTTTCTTTAGCCGTCAGATTTTTTATTGGCCCAATCTGATTTGCTACATCTCGTAATAACATCTAAAATCATTTTAAGAGTCTCACATTCTCATAGATAAAAATGACTTTAGCATCGTTAGATTCCAAATCAACCAAAATAAAATGACCCTTGTTTAAAATTAAAGATATCTACTTTGTTAATTGTTACAAATGGAAATTTATACCACAGGGTCAAGATTATATTGCTACTTACCCCAGATACAACCATAGACACGTGCACTTATTGAAATAAAAATACCACTATAGGAAGTATAAATTCAAACCATCTTGGACGTCTTTCAAATATACAAATTCTACAAAATCAATTACATCCAAAATCACGTTTGTCAAATGCTCATCCAAACACATATTTTAAATAAAAATCATTTGATACATATATTAAGTATATATATTTAAAAAATAAAAAATGTTAAATGTTCCCAAAAATAATCGATGCACATATTTGTTAAAATTTACAAAAAGAAACCCAAAATGATGAAGCACTTATTCTAGAAACATGCATGAAAGCAACAAAATAATTTGGATGGGGGGATGTATCAGACTACATAGTAAATCTTTTAAAAAAATAATAGGTATTATTGAACTTGTCATGCCTTAAGTTAAAGTGTTCTTAATAAACTTTTCGGGGCTTCTTTAGTGATATAATCTTAAGTTCTGATTGATATTTATGTACGTACAATATCACAATATTTATGCAATATAAAAGTACATAAATGTAAATAAATGGTTTGCATTTAGATTTGGCGAAAAAATGGAAGAATACTGATTTTTTTAAAACATGTACTTATTTATTATATTATTTTAACCATTTAACTTTTCTCTCAATACCTTGGTGGTATACTTCTCTCAACATTCAATTTTATACTAAAGTTGTTTTTTTTAAAACAAAACTTTATAAATTATTTCTAATCATTTCTTCTCTCATTTTTTTGCATTCAAGTTAACCATTTTTAGAAAATATACTTATGTATGATATTATTTTAAATACTTGGCATTTCTCCTAATACCTTAATATCATATAATCTTAGTATTACCCATGATCTTATGAATTAGTGTGTGGATGTAACCTCTGCGAATTGATGAAACCATTATTTTAGTTTTTTTTTTTAAAACAGAAATTGGTGGATTCAATTCTCTACTTAAATGGTTGAACTCCAATCATAGATGGGTAATGCATAATTTCATAAAATCTTTTACAAATTAATTCTTTTTTTTTTTTTTTTTTGCGCATTAGTTGCTTTAACTAATTGAATTGGTAGTTTGTTTATTTTTAATATTTTAACATGATCACTTAAAAATTAAACTAAATATCCAATAAATTAAAAATTGAACCATATGACATCATAATTACATTAAATAATGAGTATAATATCCTATTACTTGTTCATCATTTATTGGACACTGTCATAGAAAAAAAATTGTGAAACTGAAACTGAAGTTGTTCGTATAATCATATGTCAATACTGAACCTGTTCACATGGACTTTTCCCGCAAGTTGTTCGTATGTCAATGTGTGTATGAAGAAAACATCCATCAATATCCATTGGCTTTGCAACACAATTAATCAAAAACAATACTCAAAAACCAATCATTAACATTCAAAAAGAGTTGAAGCAGCGGCAAGTTGATATGTTAAGCAAACTGTCAAGGAATGGAAGCTATAGCAAATGAGAATGTACAAGTAAAAACAACCACTCTTAGATGCTCATTCTCTTCTCCGATAACAACCTTAAGATGAAAACCAACAATAACCATTCATAATTTACTATCATATCTTGCCTGGATAGTAGTTGCAGAAACACATTTACAGAATACAATAGAAAAAAGAAAAAGAAAAGGTAAAGCTGAGATCAAAAAACAAATTCACAATCATCGATGCATTACCACTACAAGAATAATGATAATTTGCGACGGCCTTAATGCCGTAAGTAAAATTGTCATTTGCAACGGCCTTTGCCGTCGCTAACAGGAACGGTTGTATTTCCCAGATTTGTGACGGCTTTGGGTGTTTTGCGACGGCCTCTGTTGTCGCTGTCGTTGAGCATATTTCCGCGAAAATTTGGCGCTAGTTCGAGTGGAGAAATATTCAAGTTTACGACAGTCGGACCGTCGCTAATGTACCAAAAGTTTGCGACGGCCTCTGGCAGTCAGTAATTTACAACGTTTGCGACGGTCAGTCCCTCGTTAATATGCTTACAGTTTGCGACGGCCTTGGCCGTCAGTAATGATGATGGTCCATTGCAAACCCTTTAATAAGGCCCAACCAGCCCCACTTCTCCCTAGTCCCTTCTTCAACCTGCAACTCCACTTCTCCCTTCTTCCAAAACCCTCACGCAGATGTCCCCCACGCTACTGCCGTCGCACCGTCGTTGGGTCCTCCGCTGGTCGTCCGTCCGCCAGCAGTCCGTCGCCCACCCCAATCCCATCCGGCCTCCCCCATCCGTCGCCCGCCCCATTCGCTCTCTTTCCCTGTTTTTTGTTGTTCCAGCTTCCAACCCAGAGAAAGAGAGACGAAGAAGACCCTTTCTTCTTCGAATTCAAGTGTTGATGCTACCATTAAGGGACTCGACGATGACAATGTCATTGATGCAAACTCAACCACTCATATCTCCAAGTTCAATAATGATCAACAAAATGGAGACCTTTTTGTTCACGACATCTATTCATATCTTAGAGAAATGGAGGTATTTTTCTGATTCAATATTGTGCCCTTTTAAGTTTTTATAATGAGTGGTGTTTGATTTTATAATTGTTTGTGTTTTTTAGAGGGAGAGAAAGAGAAAACCAATGTTTTACTACATGGAGAAAGTTCAGTATGATGTGAATCTTGAAGCATGCCAACTGTTCGGTGAATTGCTCAACATACACAAAGGTTACCAGATTTGCAGCTTCAAGCTGCTCGACGAAATGCCTAAAAATATATGTATTGTAGTTTGCGACGGCCAACCCGTCACTACTTTCTGGTTATTTGAGACTGCCCTGGCCGTCGCTAATGTCTGTTTATTTGCGACGGCCAGGCCGTCACTAATTTGCGACGGCCAATTATAAAAAGCCGTCACAAATGATTTGCGACGACCCTATATGCGCGGATTTGTGGCCGTCGCAAATCCGTCAGAAACACTGATTTTGCGACGGATTTGTGCGATTTGCGACGGCCTTTGGCCCTCGCTAAAATCAATTTTTCTTGTAGTGTACATATTCATCTAGCATTGCTACAGCACCAAGTAACTGAAATATTCACAGTCCTTTACCTTTAAAAAAAAGGAGAAAAAGATAAGTATGCTGTAAAAGATTAGAATAATGAAATATGAAAAGAGCCTATAAAATGTGGTATCATCCTCCTAGCATTGATTAGGCATAAAGTTCACAATTCTTATGGTCATACACAACTTTCCATGGTTAGTCACTCTACTATTATAATGGCAAAGCCAAAAGCAAAACAAAGACCACAACAAATACCAGACAAAGATTGAGTTGAACAATAGGTTCATATCTCCTTTAAAGAAGGCAGAAGCAAAAACCATTGTTCACCAACATACCGAGAAAATTCCCCATCTCAATTTTGAACTCTAAATAAGAAATTAACACGTTTTGTGCTTCATACTCAAGTGAGAGAATCACAGTTGCATTGCCATACAAATTAAAAAGATGCAACCACAAGGCCAAAGACAAAGGATATATAACCACAATATAGCAAGATAAAGCTATAGATTAAAACAACAAAGCATGTAAGGAAAGAATTTGCTGGATCAAAATTTCCAAATATTGTTTAGACCTTTTAAAAGGATGTGCTTCTGTAGTTCTATACCAACATCCATCATGATGTCATGTATAACATAGTCATCGTGTTACCTAACAACATGTTAAGTATTACCACATGTTTTCTGATCTTAGCTTCAGGAGCTGCTTTCTTACTGTTCTGGGATCTATTAACATATCACAATAATTTCTTAAATTTTAGGATATAGAACATAAAAACACTAACAAACAACATAATATTCGTACCACACTTTAAATTTGTAAAAACATTCCTCCATATCATATTGGCCTAAAGATTACAAAATCGCAATATCTTAAATAAAGGCCTCATCTAATGTTGAAGCATATTAACTTATAATGGGTGGGAATTGGGAGAATTATTGTGTCCTGCAAACTATATCAACAAAGTACATGCTATCCGGAATAATTTATTGGACAACCATCATGATCATTTGTAGAAAATATAATTGAAAAGAAACTTTTAAGGAAAAATAAGATAAAATATTAAAAAAAAGAAAAAAGAAAATCAGAATTAGGGATTTTAAGGTTGGATACCAAATCAGAATTGCAGAAACAAAACTAACAAAAAAGCTAAACCCCAAATTGGAAGCGAGATTTTTTTTTATAAAAGGAATGTACCATAAAAAACACGAATGAATCCCAAAGTTCAAGAAAACAAAACGAAGCCAATAAAAAATGAATCTCATCAACAAAAGCAAAAGAACACACAAGTAACAAAAACTAATCAAACCAAAATCAAAGGAATTCATAAATCCAGAAAAAAAAAACACAAAAAATAAAGATTTAGGGAGATATATCATATATACCTGATAAATGAAGAAGACAGAGAAAGAAAAAAAGAGGGTCATTATCACGTGCCAAGATAAGTGGGATTCAAAATTCAAAATTGAGAGGGAGTGGGAAGTGTGCTGAAGAAGATTCAAAAATTGGGCTGGGTATGAGCATTTATTTATAAAAGTGTCACTGATAACTTATCCCTTCATAAATTTCCAATTATGGCAAATATATTATGGTTAGCTCTTCAAGGCATCTCTTAGAGATTGACACCTATAAAAACTTTCCATAATGGTGAGTTCTAAATATATATATCTATGATAATAATTTTTTATAAATAAGCAATTTTTATAAAATTAAAAAGTGAGTTTTAAAATTATAAATAATCACAAAATAACTTCTAATTTAAATACAAATTTTAAAACATAATCTTTTTATATAATATAAATGTCACTTTAAATATTAAACAAACAGATTCCTTTCAATTATTTTTAACTTTGTTTTGTTTATAGTTTGATATTATTTAAGTAAGATAAAAGATATAATTAAATAATTGCTTTGAGAATAAATCAAAAAAGAAAATAAAACATAATAAAAAAAGAAAAGCGCAATAGGAGCTCCTTTGCAATATGTTAAAAAAAATAAAAAAAAAAAGTGAAAAACGCCAGCCACAGGAATTGAACACGAATCAGGAAGTAAGAAACCACTAACTTCACCGCACATACCACAGGGTTTTAGTCTCCACTGGTCGCACACATATTATATAAAAACCTCAAACTTCGCACCATACAAATAGTGCCTCCAAATCTTAAGAGCAAAGACTACTGGTGCTAACTCAAGGTCATAAGTAGGGTAATTCACCTCATGCGTCCTAAGCTGCCTAGATGCATAAGCCACTACCCTACCTTCCTGCATCAACACACAACCTAAACCATTCTTAGAAGCGTCACAATATACCACAAAACTCACTGAAGGATCTGGAATGGTTAAGACCGGTGATGACACCAACCTTCTCTTAAGCTCCTCAAAATTCTCTTCGTATTCCTTATCCCACTCAAAAGATTTTCCTTTCCTAGTCAACTTGGTGAGAGGTAAAGCTAGTCTAGAGAACCCCTATATGAACTTCCTATAGTAACCTGCCAGTCCCAGGAAACTCCTCACTTCCGTCACTGACTTAGGTTGCTCCCATCCAAGCACTACATCAACCTTACTAGAGTCAACCGCTACACCACTCCTAGATTCCCAGGAAACTCCTCACTTCCGTCACTGACTTAGGTTGCTCCCATCCAAGCACTACATCAACCTTACTAGAGTCAACCGCTACACCACTCCTAGATATGGTATGTCCTAAAAACTTCACCTCATCAAGGCAAAATTTACACTTTTCTGGCTTTGCATACAGTTGTTCTTCCCTCAGAATCTGCAACAATAACCTCAAATGCTCCTCATGATCCTTTGGTGTCCTAGAGTATATCAAAATATCATCTATGAACACCACCACAAAGCTATCCAAGAATGGCCTAAAGATCTGATTCATGTAGTCCACGAAAACGGCTGGAGCATTGGTCACTCCAAAGGGCATCACTATATACTCGTAGTGCCCATACCTTGTCCTAAAGGCTGTCTTAGGAATGTCCTCATTCTTGACTCTAATTTGATGGTATCCCGATCTTAGATCTATTTTGGAAAACACTGACGCTCCCCTCAACTGGTCTAAGAGGTCATCTATCCTAGGCAAAGGGTATTTATTCTTGATGGTCACTTTGTTCAACCGCCTATAGTCAACGCATAGCCTCATGCTCCCATCTTTCTTTTTCACCAGTAGGACAGGTGCTCCCCAAGGTGACACACTAGGCCTAATAAACCCCTTCCCTAGCATCTCCTCTAACTGTTTCTTAAGGTCGCTCAACTCTAAAGATGCCATCCTATAAGGCGCTACCGATACTGGTCCACTCCCTGGCATTAGATCTATGTTAAACTTAACTTCCCTATTCGGAGGCAAGCTAGAGACATCCTTAGGGAAAACATCCTGGAACTCACACACCACAGGTATAGCCGTCACATCACTGTCCGCCTCTATCTTAGCAGAGAATAAAAGTACATATCCTTGAGCTCCCTCAACTAAGCACTTATGACAAGCAACAGCAGAAACAATAGAACTGGGTTCGGGAAAATCATTAGACATTGGTTGCATAGGAATGGAGATAGTTTTATCATAGCAATTTATGACAGCATGATTTGCAGACAACCAATCCATACCAAGAATGACATCTAACCCAGACATGGGCAAGCATATAATATCAATAAAATAAGGTACACCTTGGTACACTAAGGGACAGCTCAAGCAAGCAATAGAGGTAACAAGTTTATCATTTGCAGGAGTAGCGACACTCAAATCATATGGCAACTTAGAAACAAATAAAGATAGATTTTTCACACACTCTAAAGATCTAAATGAATGAGTTGCTCCTGAATCAAACAATAAATTGATTTTTCTTTCTTTAATTAAACCCATACCTTGTACCAGGCCATCTGACTCCTTCACCTTTTCCCCTTGGAGCGTAAAGAATCTCCCTTGGCTCAGTGGTCTAGGTTGGACTGGTCCTCCACTCTTGCAGTTTCTGGCATAGTGTCCCACTTTACCACACTTGTAGCAAGTGGTATGTGCCGCTGGACACGTGCAATCTCCATGATTCTACCCACACCTATGACACCCGACGCCCTTGTCAGTCTGGGCTCCATGCACTTGCTTCCCTTTGTTGATGGAGGAGACTGGCCGCAAATGCTTCTGAATTTTCCCAACCTTGCCCTGAAATCTCTTGCCATCGCTAAGAATTTTCTCCTTTTGCCTCTCGCACAGCACAACTTGCATATTATGCTCTGCCACCCTACACTTGTTCACAAGAGTGGGGTAGTCCCGAATTTCTAGGAGCCCATAAGGCTCTGCAGCTCTGGCCTCAAACCCTGCTCGAACTTAATTGCTTTCCATTGACCGTCAGGATTATCCTTCACCTGCGTAGAGAACCTTGCAAGGCTCTCAAACTTGGCCACATATTCAGCCACTGTCATACTCCCCTGACGAAACTGTAGAAACTCCATCTCCTTCTGTACCCGGACGCTGTGCGGAAAGTATTTCTTCAGGAAGACCTCCTTGAATCGGTCCCATGTGATAGGGGCGCCCGAAGCAAGCAACCCGCCCCTAGCACAGTCCCACCAGTGCTCTGCATCCGACTCCAGCATATAGGTGGCAAAATCCACCTTCTGAGCATCAGAGCACCTCATGGCCTGGAATATCTTCTCTAATTTCATCAACCATTCCTCTGCCTCAATAGGATCGGTGGTACCTCGAAAATCAGGCGGGTTATTGTTCCTGACTCGACTGCACCCGCATCTGTGGATCTCGGGAACTCGCGAACCGGCACCATGTTGAGCACGCCCCATTATCCCACATCCGACGGAGAGTCTCCATCTTCTCCGCATAACTCGCCATTCGAGCCAAAGTCCACTGCAAGTGCATCACTTCTCCTCCCTTTGTTTGCTGCCATAATCTGCATACCACCAATCAAACAATGGGTTGATCAAGTCCAATATCCAAAAGAATAGAATACAGAATTATAACTCCAACAAGCATCCTATGCGACCAAATTTTGTTTTAGAAAAAGCCCAAATACCACAGTCCGATATAGAATCGAACTGCTCTGATACCATAAATGTAATGCCCTTCGTTACATAGTAGCCCAAAACAAAGTCAATGAAGAATCCTTTAAAGAATTTTAAATAAAAAACATACATGTCATAAAAATTTCGTAACTTAATCGGGTCTGAAAATACCTCATATTAATTAAAATAGATATAAAGTATCCAAAGTGATAATATAATAATAAATCCTTATATAAATAAAATGAATTGCCTCAAAACCCGGGCGTCTACTAAAATAACCCAACGTTGAAAATAAAATAAACATGTTTAGCCACAAACGGCTCCTTATTCAAAATAAAATACTAACAAAGCTAGATAATAAATAAGAAAATTCGCTAGGTCTTCAATCCTCTTCAGTTCCAGTGATGTCGTCCTCGTGCTCTGAAAACAACACTTTCAATGAGATATAATCCCAGTGAATAAAAAAAATCATTTGATGAAAAGGTTCGCAAATAGTATTGTTTTCAGCCGGTCCGGTAACCGGAAAAACATTCATGGTACCCGCTAATTTTTAAAATAATGAATATAATAAACCACCGAAATATTAATACATAAATAAACTTAATTATCCAACATTTGAACCACAAACTCATAAAATCAACTACTACGGTCACATCTCATCACATTTATTCACATTCACCATGCAACTCTATGTAATGCAAATCTATGAACATGACTCGGTGATTCCCAGAATCACTTTACTTGACTCTCTGGTTCCCAGAACCGGTGTGAGTCCCAGATCCACTAAGGTCTATGAGCTCATATCCATGCAATGGCGTCCCACTGCCTTCCCCATCCCGGATGGAGGTATCTAATATCCCATCCCAGATGTGGATATTTTCAATAATTAGATATATCATCCCAGATGGTGATATCTCTCATCCTATTCCCGGAATAGAATGTATACCATCATCCCTTCTTTGAGGATGATGACTAACTCGTGCATAATACAATACGTCATTGTGAACACCCATTTTTGTCCGTCTTCATTTTATTCTATGATATCATGTTTTAAGGAGACTAATAATAATAAGAGAGAAAGAAGAGAAAGAAAATAATGAAGAAAGGAGGGGGTAGTCCAGTCCATTACCTTGGATTTAATGATTGGACGGGGTGATCCCTTCCAGTCCATCACGTTTGCTGTTGGATGGGGAGGTCCCGTCCATCACATTATTAACTTGTTGTTGGACGCGATCTAGGCCAATCCCTTGCTTTGGACTTGTTGTTGGACGCGGTCCAGTCAAGTCCCTTCCTTTGGACTTGCTGTTGGACGGGATGGTCCAGTCCATTGCATTAGAATTGCTGTTGGACGCGGTCCAGTCCATTACATTGGACTTGCTGATGGATGGGGTCCCGTCCATTGCTTTGGACGGGGTGGTCCCGTCCAGTTATTGCACTGGCTGATGGATGGGGTGAACCCGTCCATTACTTTGGACGGGGTGGTCCCGTCCAGTCATTACTTTGCACTTGCTGATGAACGGGGTGGTCCCGTCCATTGCTTTGGACGGGGTGGTCCCATCCAGTCATTGTACTGGCATATGGAAGGGGTGATCCCGTCCATTGCCTTGGACGGGGTGGTCCCGTCCATTGCTATGGACGAGGGTGAGTGGCGCCCAGTGCTTTGCACTTGCTGATGGACGGGGTGGTCCCGTCCATTGCTTTGGACGGAGTGGTCCCGTCCAGCCATTACTTTGCACTGGCTGATGGACGGGGTGATCCCGTCCATTGCTTTGGACGGGGTGGTCCCGTCTAGTCATTACTTCGCATTTGCTGATGGACAGGGTGGTCCCGTCCATTGCATTGGACGGGGTGGTCCCGTCCAGTCATTACTTTGCATTTGCTGATGGACGGGGTGGTCCCGTCCATTGCTTTGGATGGGGTGGCCCCGTCCAGTGCTTTGCACTTGTTGTTGGACGGGGTGGTCGCGTCCAGTGCTTTGCATTTGCTGATGGACGGGGTGGTCCCGTCCAATCATTACTTCGCATTTGCTGATGGACAGGGTGGTCCCGTCCAGTCATTACTTTGCATTTGCTGATGGACAGGGTAGTCCCGTCCATTGCTTTGGACGGGGTGGTCCCGTCCATTGCTTTGGACGGGGTGGCCCAGTCCAGTGCTTTGCACTTGATGTTGGACGGGGTGGTCCTGTCCAGTGCTTTCCACTTGCTGATGGACGGGGTGGTCCCGACCAGTGCTTTGGACTTGCTGATGGACGGGGTGGCCCCGTCCACTGCTTTCCACGTACTGATGGACGGGGTGGCCCCGTCCAGTGCTTTGCACTTGTTGTTGGACGGGGTGGTCCCGTCCAGTGCTTTCCACTTGCTAATGGATGGGGTGGTCCCGTCCAGTGCGTTGCACTCGCTGATGGACGGGGTGGTCCTGTCCACTGCTTTCCACTTGCTGTTGGACGGGGTAGTCCCGTCCACTGCCTTGCACTTGCTAATGGACGAGGTGGTCTCATCCACTGCTTTACAGGGTAGTCCCGTCCACTGCTTTGCACCTGCTGTTGGTCCCGTCCAGTCCTGTCCCTTTCTATTTCTGTTGGACGAGTAGGTCCGTCCAGTGTATATCCACTTTTGCATATCTAATTTTCTGTTGGGACGAAGAGATTCCGTCCACTGCAACTTTTTTTTCAGGCTGAAGGCTAAAGAATAAAGAAAGAAGAAGGAGAAGATAAGGAAGAAAGGACGAAGAAAACAAGGAGAAAAGACAATCAACAAAAAGGAAAGGAAACTGAGTTACGCCTCTTACCTACTTTACATATCAGATAAGACCTCATTTCCTCCTCTACCCATTGGTCCTTCTTCCTCCTTACCTCCTCCCTCATTTTTAACCTAGCAACCCTACCCCTAACCCTAAAAAGCCATCATGCACATCAGACAAAAACCCCCATCTCTTTTCTCTTTTCAAGCGTGCAACCCTCACATCAAATCACCACCTTTCTTCTACTCATACAACCCCATCTGGACGCACGCTATCTCTGCCCAGAACTCCCCTCTTTTGAACTTCTTTTACCCATTGGTTTTTTTCTTTTCCCACCTTAACCTAGCAGCCCTAGTCCTAACCCTGAAAAGTCATCACACCCATCAGACGAAACTCCCCATCCCTTTCTATTTTCAAGCGTGCAACCCTCACATCAAATCACCACCTTTTTGCTACTCATACAACCCCATCTACACGCACACTATCTCTGCCCAGAACTCCCCTCTTTTGCACCTCCTTTACCCATTGGTTTTTTTTCTTTTCCCTCCTTAACCTAGAAGCCCTACTCCTAACCCTGAAAAGTCATCACACCCATCAGACGAAACCCCCATCCCTTTATTTTTTTAAAGCATGCAACTCTCACATCAAATCACCCCCTTTCCACTGCTCAGAAGGGCCCAAGCTTTGGGTTTCGTACAAACCAACTTTGAGGTCAACGGAAGCCCTCTCCTCCGTCTATAAAAGGGGGGGGATCAGATTTTTCAGGGGAGGATTTTTTTGAAAGGAAATGACATTTTTTTTAAGGAAAGAACACTGTTCTTGAGAGGAAACAAAAGATCATAGAGGAGATATAGAGGAAAGATACAAAGAAAAGAGAAAAGAATGGGAAATCTTTGTTGTGAGGAAGAGAGATCAGAAATCTGAGTTTCCTTTTCTCTTCCCTATTATTAGAAGTGGTTAAGAAGGGAGGAAGAGCTGAAGGAGCCAGGGAGATTGATTGTAAATGATTCCACCTTAAAATCTTACCACCGGGAGTAAACAAAGTCATTCTTATTCTACTCCCGTTTGGTAATCTTTGTTCTTTTCCTTGATATTATTAATAAATTTCTCTTGACATTCTTATTTCTCTGTGCTTCTGTTCTTCGATTAAGTTGGTAAAAGTTTCATTTCTACGTTTCTGACCCATTTTCAAGAGATAAAAATTACTTATTTTACATAAAAAATAGAGGATGATCACTTGATTAAAACAACCTTATTTTTGGGTTGCCCTATGACAAGTGTCATGTTCAACCTTTCAGACTTAGAGGCTGCCCTGTGGACTTATGTGCCGTGTTCAGCCTCATTTTTAGTTTAAATAAAGAGATCCACAATGGGTAAAACAAATATTTCAGAGTTACTAATAATTTATACAACTAATTTTGGGTAACCATTTATGGATGTTCTAGGGTGTCGTGGGGTTAAGTCTCCATGCCTTCCCTAGACATAATCGACTCCCGAACCCGAAGCTTCTTCTTGAAGGGTTTTCCAACTTTTTCGAAATTAAATAAAGTTGGTGGCGACTCCATGTTTTCCCTCTAAAAGAAAGAACTGGTTGCTTACATAGGTTAACTTGGATTTGAAGCTATTACAAAATCATATCAAATCAGCATATCTTTTTCCAGATTTTGCACGTCATGGCCGTGATGTCTGTCACGTCTAGGCCGTGACCAATTCTGACTTGGAGAGCTTGGGCTGGTTTGTTTGTCACGGCTGTGATGGCCATCATGGCCTGGCCGTGACAGGTTGTGACTTTTGCATATTTCATTTTCTTGGTTAGTCACAGATGGCGACTCCACTGGGGACTTCTTTTAAGAGAGTCAAGCCCATAAAAATTGGTTTTGCAAATTTTTAGTAACTTGTAGCTTATTTGTTTCACCTTTTATGGCTGTATCTTACCTTTTTTTTCTCCTTGCAATAATTAAATGACAAAACCAAACATGTTTTTAATTGCAGTGTTGTTCGTTTGGATTGTCCTTTTGGTTGGGTTTTTCCTCTTATTTAAATAAGAAGAGTTAGTGGTGCATGCATTTTAACTCATGTTATTATTATATATGTTTCACTAACAATGTTTTTGTTTCCTCCTCCTTTCCTTTCCTTTCCCATGTTTTAACAATAGGATAGAGGACTTATAACCATTTTTATATATATCTATATTTGTGTTTTGCAGGTTTTTCTTATCTTCTCTCTTTATTTTTACTTTTAAGTGTTACAGGTTCGTATGCCCCCTTTCACACACATCACTATCACATATTGCACACACACTTAGCTCTATACCCGAGCTTGCTCAAAAACCCAAGGATTAGGCGGTGTTCTGACGTTGTTATTGAAGAGGTCTTGTACCTCCCTAATACTGGTCAGTTCACCACTCAGATTGCACATGAGATCGTGGGATAGTCATATTGAGAGGATTTATCCCTACTTGTGGCTAGATTCATGAATCATACTCTTATGAGGGCAATCTGGGGACCATGACTTTTAGAGGTCTAGACCCGTTCCAACTCTCAGTAATAGAGCAGACCTAGTGACCAACCTGTTTAGAGTCCTAACCTTAAGACGTGTCCATCCTTTGGTTTTACCTGGCTTAGGGCAAAAGGGGGGACGTACCTTCTTTCCCTCCTCTATCATCATACGCATAAATTGTCATGCATGCTCATCGTGAATATTCACAAAACTAGGGGCATCACATTGCTGCCCCAAAAACCTGAATGACATATTCGAATATTATTGCACACCTAATAGGCGTTATGTCATGATGAAGGTAATGCATACCCATCAAGGTTTTCAACCCCATTGGATCCATACAACATGAATCATGCAAGATATATTTGTTTCACTATACTCGTTTTTTTCGTTGTGTCTCTTTGTTGGAAGGTTTTCGTATACACCTATAGCAAGAACATGGAAAAGTTTGGTTCAGAAAAGAGTACTAGCAACGCGAGTTATCGCGAGCTCAGACTTTGCCAGCAAGTATTGTAGAATATTGGACCTGTTGCGTGTCCCAGTGGAAGCTCCCGCTTTGAGTGCATTGGCCCAAATAGAAGTGTACTCTGACCGAGGGTGGGACGAAGCAGCCAAGTATCGCGAGCTACTAGTGGAAGCCAACATGAGAGAAAGTTGGCTCAGAAACAAGATAAAAAAACTCTGAAAGGGTGGAAGCTCAACGTCGCGCAGAACGGGTAAAGGGATGGAAATTGGTGGTGAAAGATGTAATGAATGAAAAGGAAGCATGGAAGAGAAAATACGAGGATGTGATGGATAAGCTCCAATATCACACTTCCCAGCTGGTGGAGCAGTTTGAATAGGCATCCGTCCACATGCGTATGAACCATTTCCTTCAGCTACCACCGAAGGTGATAGAATTCTTCAATCATTTTGGGAGACTTGCCAAAGGGTTCAGAAAAAAGAAGATGAGGCTCTTAACATAGAACTTTGTGGACCTTGCAGAAGGATGGAAACCATCAATGTACTTCTTTTATTTTGGTCAAAGACTCATGATTTGTATCAGAATATTTATAATGAAATGGAAGTTTTCATCCATGACTGTCGAGCGTTTTTAGATGATATCTATCGAGGAATGCATTCCCCCTTAGATACGTCATCAACTATATTTTTACCCTAAAAACTACGTGTTTTCTGTGTAAAAATAAGGACGTTGCTAGTACTGGTGTGGTCTATCGAGGAGTAAATTCTCCCTTGGACTTGACGCCAACTACATCAAGCTAGAGGGTACCATACCACTAGATTTGATTGCAGGATGAGCTTTCTTGCTATTGGTGTATACGACAGTCTTCCTAAGAGTACTTTCCCGATCAAATAAAGGATGATAACTTGCACATGCATGCATGCACACACAAAATTTTTGATTGACTAATGAGTTGTTCTTATTCGCTCCACAGAGTCACATCCTTCTGAGGATTTAGGAACCATTGCGCGACCTAGGAAAGGTAATACCAACCAAACCCGAGTTTACGATACCAGATCTCGGACCAGGATGGCGCTGCCAATGCGCCTGAGGAAGGAAGAAACTTAAACTCTGAAGTAGATGAAGTTCTCAATAATTGGCAATCTGAACCGTTTGTTGATGTTATTTCCATGAAGTAATTATCTTATTGTACTAATTATGAACTGATGTTTACTTTATTTGAGACATGAATGAGAATGTAGCACTTTGTCTGGTGTTTTCCTTTTGATCCCATCGTTTCTTTTCTCTCTTTCATTTCTTTACTTTGTTTAAGCTTTTCTCTCATGAATAAGACTCTTGCCTATACTTCTCCTATTCCCAACTTTTTCTTCCAGGAATACTTCTTTCACTAAAGATTTACCTCAGGAGAGGAACTTTGAAAGCTCATTTATTGATTCCCTCACGGCCGCTGATGAATGCAATCTTGAATCCGATGAGGAGGAAGAAGACATTGAAGAATTCATAAAAGTTGTGAAACGGTCAGAGGAAGGGATTAGCTCGAATGATGAGGTTGCAGAAGTGATCAATATCGGAACCAAGGAAGATAAGAAGGAGTTGAAAATAGTGGATAACCCGGAGCGTGAAGAAATGGTTGCACTATTCAAAGAGTATCTGGATGTATTTGCATGGTCCAACAGAGATATGCCGGGTTTAGATCCTGAGATAGCATCGCATAAAATTCCCTTATACCCAGATGTGGCTCCAAAGAAACAAAAATTAAGGAGAATGCACCCCGAGATGTCGCTGAAGATCAAGGAAGAAGTGACCAAGCAGCTGGAAGCTGGCTTTTTGGAAGTAGCTAGACACCCATAATGGGTAGCTAATATTGTTCCGGTACCAAAGAAGGATGGAAGGGTCAGGATGTGCGTGGACTACCGAGATCTGAATAAAGCCAATCCAAAGGATGATTTTCCCCTACCTCATATTGATGTTCTTGTAGACAGTACAGCCAGAAGTTACAGGTTTTCTTTCATGGACTGGTATTCTGGGTACAATCAGATCCTCATGGACAGTGATGATAAAGAAAAGACAACTTTTATCACCCCTTGGGGAACTTTTTGTTACAAAGTGATGCCTTTCGGATTAAAGAACACCGGGGCTACCTACCAACGTGCTATGGTGGCATTGTTCCATGATATAATGCATAAGGAGGTAGAGGTATACATTGATGATATAGTGGCCAAGTCCAAGGAAGGAGATAGCCATGTGGCAGTTTTGAGAAAGTTGTTCGAGCGGCTAAGAAAGTACAAGTTACGTCTCAACCCTGCAAAATGTACTTTCGGTGCATCCGCAGGGAACTTACTTGACTTTGTTGTCAGTAGAGAAGGAATAAAGGTGGACCCTAAAAAGGTGGAAGCAATACGCGATATGCCAGCACCCAAGAACGAGCGAGAAGGGGTTTTCTTGGAAGATTGAACTACATTGCGCGCTTCATTGCAAATCTGACTAGCACATGTGAGCCAATTTTCAAACTCCTCAGGAAGAATAATCCAGGAAGATGAGATGATGGCTGTCAAGAAGCCTTTGATAAGATAAAGGCATATCTACTGAATCCCCCAGTGTTGGTGCCACCTACCCAAGGACGTCCATTATTACTCTACCTCACCATATTGCCAACCTCAATGGGGGCAATGCTAGGACAACATGATGAATCTGGCAGGAAGGAGCAGGCAATTTATTATCTGAGCAAGAAGTTTAACGCCTGTGAGGCTCGTTATATGGCAATCGAGAAGACTTGGTGTTCACTAGTATGGACTTCCAGGAAACTTAGACAGTACATGTCATATCACACCACTTGGCTAATTTCTCGAATGGATCCCTTGAAGTATATCTTCAAAGTCCTTATATCTCCTTAAGGGTTTCGAAGTGGCAAGTGATATTTCAGAAATTGACATCAAATATATGACCCAGAAGTCCATCAAAGGAAGTGTGATTGCTGACCATTTAGCAGAGAATCCTCTTGAGGATGGATGGCCTATCAATTCCGAGTTTCCGGATGGAGAGGTAATGTCCCTTGAGGAAGACGAAGAACAGGAAGATGTGTGGAAAATGTATTTTGATGGAGCGGTCATGGCAGTGTTATAGGAGCAGTGGTTATCTCACCAAGTGTCAAGCAATACCCGATGACCGTAAAACTGAAATTTGAAAGTACAAATAATATTGCAGAATACGAAGCATGTGCTGGTGGATTGCAAATGGCACTTAAACTGGGTATAAAGCAGTTGAAAGTCTTCGGGGATTAAGCTTTAATCATTTATCAAGTCAATGGTGAGTGGCATACCAAGGACTCCAAGTTGATTCCGGATCAGAAATACTTGACTCAGTTGATTGCAAAGTTCGACGAGATTACTTTCTCGCATTTAAGTCGAGACAAGAATCAATTTGCTGATGCTTTAGCCACACTAGCTGCCATGATCAATCTGGATATCCATGTCAATGTCCAACCTGTAACGCCCCCTACATTGGGGCATTACTTATGTAACACATGCGGAATTTAAATTAAAAGATAATTTGCTGGTGCTTTCGGAAAATAATTTATATAAGTATACAAGTGTCTGAAATTGGGTATAAAAATTTTGTCACGACTCCTAAGCCTTGATTGGCACACAGTCTTACTATCATAGTATGGCAAGCCTATTTAATTTAAAGAATATACTTGAATAAAAGCTAGTATTTTACGAAAATTTCGACAGAGTCTCCTCTGTAATTCAGACATCCCAGGTAAAAGAACACCTGCTAAAATAATTACATTTTCACTCCAGAATTTCAGTTACACCAAATCCAACCAGACATCAATATATATATAAATAATAGTCATAACCATAAGCTTTTCAAGACTAAAGGAAACAGCTTAAATTTTCCTTCAAAAGATATGCTCTCAGAACCATAACATTCCATTTCAAAATAAAGTCTCTCTGAGCCATACTCATACATACTTATCGAAATAATCTAAGTCTCAAAACCCTAAGCTGGTCATTCTAAAAAGTTATTCCTGAGAAGAACTCACGTGATCATTCCACAATCAAATACTTCATCAAGCAACTAGATCTAAGTCTCTGAGTGACTTAGGAAGACCCTTCTGCACATCTGTACTAAAATACCTAGGGTACAATAGCAAACCAGAAGAAACCTGATATGTTTGTAAGGGTGAGATACCGACAAATGGATATATCACACAACAACCATATACATGATACATACATCACATAATCATATAAGCAGTTAAATCATGCATATACATAACATAACAGTGTTATATCAAAGGGCATCAAACCCGCACAGTCAATCTTTCGAAAATATGCATGGCACTTCAATATCAGGCTCTAACTTAATCTCATGAGATCTCAACACCGCTTCCCTGGAGAAGTATTAGAGTTGGTCAATCTCTAGCCCATCGGGCAGTTGCCTCCTTACCCTCATGCATAAGGTCTCAGGACGAGCAACGTCACATGTGCCTCTTCACTCGGTTTACATGGACAGACTCCCCAGATACCACCTTGTATCTGTTATATATCAAAAGCACGTCTGCTCGGGGAAATGCACATGAGAAAATATTTTTATTTAAAAGGTTTCCTTTGTGTGTTCATTCTTTTCACTGTCGCAGCCCGAAGCTAACGACTTAAATCATCATTTCCCCATCACTTGAAAACTCAGAAGCATAGGACTCATAGTCCGAACGCTCAATCACAATGCCCAAGACCGTGGCCACAGTCAAGGGTTGTGGTCGTAGAAAACAACCTTCACCTTTAATCATGTTCATTACACGCGGTTAGAATACACAGTCCAACATAGCGCGATTAGGACCTAAGTCCATAACATCATAACCAGGACTCGTAGTCCTGAATTCACACTAATTCAAGATCACGTGCACATCACTGAATACTAGAGGCGACGTCTCGCGTACTAGATTCTCTTTCTTAAGTACTTATTTTTCATTCAGCGAAAAACAAATCAAAACCGAATCCTCGATAACCTATCCAGGTTATCGGAAAGTTTCTAAAATATTTAGGAAAAACCTTTTCTTTGAAAATCTTTTTATAAAGCATCTTTGAAATTCTTTTATCTTTGAAATATTTTCCCCAATAGGATATTGCCAAATATTCTTGAAAGTTTTCACTTGAAGACACATAGTTCGAAAAGGAGTTTTCTTTTGTATAACAATAGTACACCAAAATCATTTCAACATTTAAAACAAGTACTTTAAGTTTAAAGAGCTTTTGGAAAAGAACATCAATCCCTTCATCTTCAAAGCTTATTAAGGTTTTTAATCCTTATAACGGTTGAGCACAGACGCACGTCTGGCTTAGCAAACTTTCAATCAACAACAGTTTATATCATCAGTTCAATGCCAATATCATAGTTGAAAGCAGTTCATCACATATATGCATTATATCATTTAGAACAAGTATAGTTCAACATCAGATAATAGCATAACAGTTCAAGTACATTAGATAATCAAGTAAGCTCAATCAACATATAAATATCCAGTTAAACACCTACACACATGCATACAGTCATTGAATATCCCTAGGCAAACTCCCCTTACCTTTGAAGACAAGTAATGGATCTTCGTCTTAATGCTCACGTTAGCTCCAAGAGTATAACTATCTACTCCATCAAGCAAGCATAACCGTGTCAAACGTCTCAGAGAGGGAATCCAACAACGCGCAACAACCAGAAACCAAGAAATCAATTACACATGATCAAACACACATTCTAATTTGATCTACACACTTTATCTTATTACCAAACAAGGTTATTTTCAGTGAAAATCACGTTTGGAGCTTACGCTTCACAATACCCTTTAAGGAAACTTTGTTTTGATTAAAAGATCATGAAAAAGAACTTTGGAAATCATCCATTAAGAGTCCTAATTGCACTAAATCATAATTAATTTCACAAAAACATACCCAAATTCAAATAAAATCAAATTGGGGGTTTAGGGCTCCTAAATACAATTTGGGGAAAACTCATTTTAACTAAAGAATAATAATATTGGTTTAGGTAAACACAAATTCACAGTCCCAATTTCATAAAACAACCTTAAATTTCAAGATTAAAATCTGAAATCAAAGGGTTAGGGTTAGGGTTTTAAAAATCATTTTGGGGGTTTTGAATCTGAGACACAAGAGAGGGTCTTGACTCACCCAAGGAAGAAAAAGATGATATGGTGGCTGTCTGGGAGGTCCGGCACGGCGGAGCAGCAGCGAACGGAGGAGAACAGGGGCCAGAACACGCGATCGTCTCTCCCACTCCATGCAACGGCCTGATGACGAACTGGAGGGCGATGCAAGGTCGTTCCCTCCCTACCAGACACGGCGGAACGACGACCAACGACGAGTTACAGCGGTGCTCGCGGCGGCTGCGCGACATGGAGAAGACGAAACTCGCGTAATCTTCGCACTCCAGACCGGACGACGCGCTCGCAGCTGTACATGATCGGAGAAGGGTGGCGGCGTGCGGTTTGGAACGGCAAGGGAGAAGAAGATGAAGTTAGGGTGGAAGGAAGAAGAAGAAAAGAGAAAGAAGAAAGAAAGAAAGAAGCAGAGAATAAACGTGAAAAAGAGAGAGATAGCGTCGAGTGAGTGAGAGAGAGAAAATATAACTTTAGTTTTTATACTAATTATTTAGTAATAAGTACAAAATGAGTGATAAATATTAGGCCTAAAAATAAACATGCTTTTAGTTTTTGAATCTAAAAATAAAGATTGATAAGTATATGATTTTGAAATTCAAATTAGAGTAAAGATTAATAGTTGAACTGATCCACTAAGAAAATACTCAGTCCAAAATTTAATCTCCGATTAAGGTCAAACCAAAATATTTTTAACTCTAAAATCAAATAGGATGGGAATATGAAAATGCTTTTCTATTAATCATATTATGAAAAATATTTTTCTGTACTGGTATATTAGTGACAATAACGTAATTATTGTCTAGTAAGCGTGCATTCACTGAATTGAGTCAGTGCTAACGCACCCAATAAAATAATTTGAAGAGAGTAATTTAATTACCCAAACTAAACCACATAACATAATAAATTTAAACATCCAAATAAAATAATTAATCATAGGTGTAAAAACTAGGGTGTTACATTACTACACCTCTTAAAAAAATTTCGTCCTCGAAATTTCGTAGCTCAAAACTAAACAGGATTTTGTAATCACACCTTAACCCTAAAATCTTACTTGGTATTATCATCGCTTCATTCCTTTTATCTATAACTTTATAACAAGATCGATTCTTATACTATTTTATTCATCCTCGAGATTTTTCACTACCGAATTATCCCCACTACCTTCGATATTTCATCTTAGTCTATTACACTTTCAAGAACAAAGTCAACACTATCTTTACCATAACATGGTCTACTCAAGAGATGCAATCATAGTCTTAGTCCATTTAGGCTTAGTCTACTCTTCTAATCATATCAAATTAACACTTTTCAAGTCTCCAATCAAAACGTCGTAACATTCCTGAGTTGCACATGATAAACTTTGCTCCAAGAACCTAAGAAATTCAATCTTATTAAAATTGAATCTTACCACATCCAAATTATATCATGGTCATTCATTTCAATCTTAAAGAATACGATTACATTTCTCCATGCAACTACAACCAAAGGGAATCACTTCAGTTTGAATTATCCAAAATCAAAATTCTTAAACTTTTCTAACAACTTAGTTTCACTCAAGAACTCCTCTTTACTACGTCCGTTCAGCTTAAGGAAAACTACCATATATTTTTCCGTTAATCCTCGGACTCACTAAGTCAACATTAACCATAAACATTGATCACTACTCTAAATTCCTTTAATGATATATCTGCCTCGATCATGATAAGATCCATTGTACTCATCTCACTCAATAATGTTGAACTTAAGGGTTCTCATAATACCATTCACATCTACAAATTAACAAAGCTCCTATGAATTCTGGTTTATCCTACCATAAAGATGACAAAAACTTAGGTACCACACTATCTCCCAACTAACCTGCTAAGGATAGGTCACCTCATTCATTATCCATCCCACTGAGGATGATCAATTGGACTTAGTCTCAACTTAGTCCTCAACACTTAAAGTAAATTCAACCGACACACGTTGATAAACTTCCGTTTTTCATCTGAAACAACACTTGAAGATACTCCATGAAGTCTGAACAATCCTCTGATACATTATTCGGTTCATTAACTCTGCTTGTGGATCTTAACTCGTAAGAAGATGTAGGCTTCACCAGTCGATCAACGATCACTTGAATTCAATCAAGACTCATACAGGTCTTCAGAAAACTTATAACAAAGATTGAAGGAATGTCAACATCTCAACAAGGAACGTCTCAATTGTACATCTTGATGTGGAGATATCCAACTCACGACTGATGAGATAGGTCACACATCGACAACATTGGGAAAATACGTAGAACTAAAATGATCAATGACGAAAAGTACGGTCAAACCGCAATAAGACAAGACCTTGGTGATCATAAAAGAATTTCTCAAGAAAAGAATTTTTTTCTGGATTTCACGTTCACATAAGCATAGAAAAGAATTTCATTAATTTGAAGGATATCGGAACATCCAGTATGGAAAAAGATCATTCCATCAGGTTCGTGGGTGTAAAAATGCATGATCAATACACATTTACAAACATGAATCTAATAAAGTTCATTCTTCCACAAGAATCTTCCAACGGATTCAAAGAATCAAGGGGTGAATAATGTCTAATCCCAAGAGGATTAATTCTTATTCTTAGTACAAGGAATTTACAAAATGATGACTTTCACCCCTATCAAAAATAGAAGTGACGAAACTAAGTTTCACCAAGAAACTTCTGCTATCACGAAATTATCTGGGTTATAACTCAAGAAATAGTCATAACCACTTCTCTCCACAAAATGTGAAAGTATCCAGACCAATGAATTCCGATAAATCAATTCACTCAAATGTCTAATACATCAAGGATCATTTAGAAGTGTGAGTACGACTTCTCACAAACAAAGAAATGAATAACTGGAAATTAATGAATTAGCATAACTAATTCAGGAGTCCTGGCAGATTTCAAATTAAGGTCAGAAAATACTTGTTCATAATTCGTCCTTTACTTAGTTGTCAGGAATCCAGACGGTGACACGAGCCTTCACACAACATTGGTGCTTCACAAGGAAAACACTCGGTCTAACAAACGGTTCAGACCACCGATCTTTCAGTTGAATGAGTCATCTAACTCGTTTTAACTTCGTAGGCAACATCCTACACAAAGCGACAGAGATCTGACTGAATCCAGAAACTAGATCAATCAAAAATCAATGTCCTTTGCTAACCATAAACCTAGAATATTTCCAGGGAACACTCCCGGAAAAACCCTCTACACAAGCACCTTGTTTCGAATGTCAGACACGATTCACAGGGATAATCGAATGTCATATTCGAACCCAAGTAACATTCAAGATCTAAGGTCTCCCAGGACATAAAGCCCTTAGAAAACCATCAAGAAACATATACTTGTGCGTCAACACACATTGCTTCAACAAGAAACAATTCAAACAAGAGCCAACCAGAGATCACACAACAAAACTTAACAGACCTATTCCCCAAAGATCCCGAAAGACTCGACCAGCTCTGATACCACCTTGTAACGCCCCCTCCCTTGGGGCATTACTTACGTAACACATGCGGAATTTAAATTAAAAGATAATTTGCTGGTGCTTTCGGAAAATAATTTATATAAGTATATAAGTGTCTGAAATTGTGTATAAAAATTTTGTCACGACTCCTAAGCCTTGATTGGCACACAGTCTTACTATCATAGTATGGCAAGCCTATTTAATTTAAAGAATATACTTGAATAAAAGCTAGTATTTTACGAAAATTTCGACAGAGTCTCCTCTGTAATTCGGACATCCCAGGTAAAAGAACACCTGCTAAAATAATTACATTTTCACTCCGAATTTGATTACACCAAAGCCAACCAGACAGCAATATATATAAAAATAATAGTCATAACCATAAGCTTTTCAAGACTAAAGGAAACAGCTTAAATTTTCCTTCAAAAGATATGCTCTCAGAGCCATAACATTCCATTTCAAAATAAAGGCTCTCTGAGCCATACTCATACATACTTATCGAAATAATCTAAGTCTCAAAACCCTAAGCTGGTCATTCTAAAAAGTTATTCCTGAGAAGAACTCACGTGATCGTTCCACAATCAAATACTTCATCAAGCAACTAGATCTAAGTCTCTGAGTGACTTAGGAAGACCCTTCTGCACATCTGTACTAAAATACCCAGGGTACAATAGCAAACCAGAAGAAACCTGATATGTTTGTAAGGGTGAGATACCGACAAATGGATATATCACACAACAACCATATACATGATACATACATCACATAACCATATAAGCAGTTAAATCATGCATATACATAACATAACAGTGTTATATCAAAGGGCATCAAACCCGCACAGTCAATCTTTCAAAAATATGCATGGCACTTCAATATCTGGCTCTAACTTAATCTCATGAGATCTCAACACCGTTTCCCTGGAGAAGTATTAGAGTTGGTCAATCTCTAGCCCATCGGGCAGTTGCCTCCTTACCCTCATGCATAAGGTCTCAGGACGAGCAACGTCACATGTGCCTCTTTACTCGGTTTACATGGACAGACTCCCCAGATACCACCTTGTATCTGTTATATATCAAAAGCACGTCTGCTCGGGCAAATGCACATGAGAAAATATTTTTATTTAAAAGGTTTCCTTTGTGTGTTCATTCTTTTCACTGTCGCAGCCCGAAGCTAACGACTTAAATCATCATTTCCCCATCACTCGAAAACTCAGAAGCATAGGACTCATAGTCCGAACGCTCAATCACAATGCCCAAGACCGTGGCCACAGTCAAGGGTTGTGGTCGTAGAAAACAACCTTCACCTTTAATCATGTTCATTACACGCGGTTAGAATACACAGTCCAACATAGCGCGATTAGGACCTAAGTCCATAACATCATAACCAGGACTCGTAGTCCCGAATTTACACTGATTCAAGATCACGTGCACATCACTGAAAGCTAGAGGCGACGTCTCGCGTACTAGATTCTCTTTCTTAAGTACTTATTTTTCGTTCAGTGAAAAACAAATTCAAAACCGAATCCTCGATAACCTATCCAGGTTATCGGAAAGTTTCTAAAATATTTAGGAAAAACCTTTTCTTTGAAAATCTTTTTATAAAGCATCTTTGAAATTCTTTTATCTTTGAAATATTTTCCCTAATAGGATATTGCCAAATATTCTTGAAAGTTTTCACTTGAAGACACATAGTTCGAAAAGGAGTTTTCATTTGTATAACAATAGTACACCAAAATCATTTCAACATTTAAAACAAGTACTTTAAGTTTAAAGAGCTTTTGGAAAAGAACACCAATCCCTTCATTTTCAAAGCTTATTAAGGTTTTTAATCCTTATAACGGTTGAGCACAGACGCACGTCTGGCTTAGCAAACTTTCAATCAACAACGGTTTATATCATCAGTTCAATGCTAATATCACAGTTGAAAGCAGTTCATCACATATATGCATTATATCATTTAGAACAAGTATAGTTCAACATCAGATAATAGCATAACAGTTCAAGTACATTAGATAATCAAGTAAGCTCAATCAACATATAAATATCCAGTTAAACACCTACACACATGCATACAGTCATTGAATATCCCTAGGCAAACTCCCCTTACCTTCGAAGACAAGTAATGGATCCTCGTCTAAATGCTCACGTTAGCTCCAAGAGTATAACTATCTACTCCATCAAGCAAGCATAGCCGTGTCAAACGTCTCAGAGAGGGAATCCAACAACGCGCAACAACCAGAAACCAAGAAATCAATTACACATGATCAAACACACATTCTAATTTGATCTACACACTTTATCTTATTACCAAACAAGGTTATTTTCAGCGGAAATCACGTTTGGAGCTTACGCTTCACAATACCCTTTAAGGAAACTTTGTTTTGATTAAAAGATCATGAAAAAGAACTTTGGAAATCATCCATTAAGAGTCCTAATTGCACTAAATCATAATTAATTTCACAAAAACATACCCAAATTCAAATAAAATCAAATTGGGGGTTTAGGGCTCCTAAATACAATTTGGGGAAAACTCATTTTAACTAAAGAATAATAATATTGGTTTAGGGAAACACAAATTCACAGTCCCAATTTCATAAAACAACCTTAAATTTCAAGATTAAAATCTGAAATCAAAGGGTTAGGGTTAGGGTTTTAAAAATCATTTTGGGGGTTTTGAATCTGAGACACAAGAGAGGGTTTTGACTCACCCAAGGAAGGAAAAGATGATGTGGTGGCTGTCTGGGAGGTCCTGCATGGCGGAGCAGCAGCGAACGGAGGAGAACAGGGGCCAGAACACGCGATCGTCTCTCCCACTTCATGCAACGGCCTGACGACGAACTGGACGGCGATGCAAGGTCGCTCCCTCCCTACCATACACGGCGGAACGGCGACCAACGACGAGTTACAGCGGTGCTCGCGGCGGCTGCGCGACATGGAGAAGACGAAACTCGCGTAATCTTCTCACCCTGCCGGACGACGACGCGCGCGCTCTGCTGTACATGATCGGAGAAGGGTGGCGGCGTGCGGTTTGGAACGGCAAGGGAGAAGAAGATGGAGTTAGGGTGGAAGGAAGAAGAAGAAAAGAGAAAGAAGAAAGAAAGAAAGAAAGAAGCAGAGAAGAAACGTGAAAAAGAGAGAGATAGCGTCGAGTGAGTGAGAGAGAGAAAAGATAACTTTAGTTTTTATACTAATTATTTAGTAATAGGTACAAAATGAGTGATAAATATTAGGCCTAAAAATAAACATGCTTTTAGTTTTTGAATCTAAAAATAAAGATTGATAAGTATATGATTTTGAAATTCAAATTAGAGTAAAGATTAATAGTTGAACTGATCCACTAAGAAAATACTCAGTCCAAAATTTAATCTCCGATTAAGGTCAAACCAAAATATTTTTAACTCTAAAATTAAATAGGATGGGAATATGAAAATGCTTTTCTATTAATCATATTATGAAAAATATTTTTTTGTACTGGTATATTAGTGACAATAACGTAATTATTGTCTAGTAGGCGTGCATTCACTGAATTGAGTCAGTGCTAACGCACCCAATAAAATAATTTGAAGAGAGTAATTTAATTACCCAAACTAAACCACATAACATAATAAATTTAAACATCCAAATAAAATAATTAATCATAGGTGTAAAAGCTAGGGTGTTACACAACCCATCCAAATTAGAGTGCAAGATGAACCGGCGTACTGTGCTCATGTGGAAGGAGAACCTGATGGTAAGCCTTGGTATCATGATATCAAGTGATATATTCAGACCAAGGAATACCCGGTAGAGGGGAGCGAAGTAAATAAAAAGACCATCCGAAGACTGGCTATGGACTTTTTCTTAAACAAGGAAGTCTTGTACAAAAGAGGATATGATGGTACCCTACTCAGATGTGTGGATGCTCGTGAAGCTAAATGGATCATGACCGAAGTTCATGAAGGAATCTGTGGGACTCATGCCAATGGTCACATGATGGCTAGGAAGATCTTGAGAAGTGGCTATTATTGGTCTACTATAGAGTCAGATTGTATGGAGCATGTTCGTAAATGCCAAAAATGCCAGATGCATGCAGACCAGATTAATGCACCTGCGTTTCCACTACATAGTTTAGCATCCCCATGGCCTTTTTCGATGTAGGGAATAGATGTCATCGGTCCCATTAATCCCAAGGCTTCCAATGGTCATCGTTTCATTTTGGTGGCGATAAACTATTTCACTAAATGGGTAGAAGTCGCTTCATATGCCAGCATAACTCAAAGGGTGTTTCTCAAATTCCTCAAAAGGACATTGTCTGTAGATACGGGATCCCAGAGAGGATAATCACAGATAATGCTGCCAATCTTAATGGTACCAAGATTCAAAAGTTTTGCGATGGTCTCAAAATCAAGCACCACAATTCGGCTCCTTATAGCAAATGAATGGTGCAGTTGAGGCAGCGAACAAAAATGTCAAGAAGATCGTTACCAAGATGGTTGTAAACTATAAGGACTGGCACGAAATGCTGCCATATGCTCTACATGCTTATCAGACTAATATACGATCAAGCACCGGGGCAACCCCTTTCTCTCTGGTGTACGGGATGGAGGCTGTCTCACCCATTGAAGTAGAACTCCCTTCGCTAAGAGTCTTGATGGAAGCAAACTTAGAAGAATCTGAGTGGATGAAAACTCGATATGATCAGTTGAACATGATAGAAGAGAAAAGGCTGGCAGCTATCTGTCACGGGCAATTGTATCAAAACAGAGTGGCAAGAGCTTTCAATAAAAAGGTTCATCCTAGAGAATTTCATGCAGGAGACCCGGTCTTAAAGAAAATCCTCCCTAGTCAAGAGGATGCCCGAGGAAAATGGGCACCAAATTATGAAGGCCCTTATATTGTCAAACAAGCGTTCTCGGGAGGTGCTTTGATTCTGCAAAACATGGATGGGGAAGAGATACCAAGGCCAGTAAACTCTGATGCTGTGAAAAAATTCTACGCTTGAAGGCCCGCTAGGTTGAAAACCTGAAAGGGCAACCTAGGCAAAAGTTAGGACAAAAGAACAATGAAAACAAAAGGAAAGCAAAGACCCGCTAGGTTGAAAACCCGAAAGGGCAGCCTAGGCAAAAGTTAGGGCAAAAGAACAATAGAAAAGCAAAGGTCCGCTAGGTTGAAAACCCGAAAGGGCAACCTAGGCAAAAGTTAGGACAAAGAAGCCTTGGGCTGAAAACCCGCAAGGGCAGACAAGGAGGAGGATAGGGTCCAACACTTCTGCAAGCGCCCACCATACTGGGGCAAGTTTATCCGGCTGAATATACTGGGGCAAAATTATTAAGGGATGATCGAAGAAGGTGCGTTTGAGGAATCAGAAACAGGAGCCAAGATCTGTGTCATCAAAAGGTTGAGGGGAGTCAATTAAATGAAAATCAAGGGACCAACACTGGGGCAAATTTTATGTGATTTTAGTAATTTCCTTTGCTTATCTTTGTTTTTATCCTGTTTGTAACTTTGTTCTCATTGTTATTGTCTCTTAACAACCTAAATTCTCATATTAAGGCAAGAGGTTTTCTTCCACACACCCCTGTCATGTTCACTCTCATGTCTCAAAAAAGTAAATATAAGTTTAATGGTATGATTTGATAACTCTAATGGTAGCACCAATGAATGGTTTAAACCAATAGGGCTCAATACTTCAGATTCAGTGGAAGAGGAAGCATACACTGGACGACAAAAGAATGATGCAAATAAGCTTACATAACATCCGGAGTATATCAAGAATGAGCGATGCCTCATCCCAGAGTGACCAATGAGCAAGGGTTTGGTTGGTGGAAGTTTTTTTCAGGGAGCAATTGGTTCCGTTATCCTCAGAAGGAAGGGATTCTCATTTATTTCAGGACGCTGATAGTTTATTTTCGAGCTCTGAGGCTCATCGTGCCTTTATCTTCGAGTTCTAAGGCTCATTGCACCTTTATTTTCGAGCTCTGAGGCTCACTGCATCTTTATTTTCGAGCTCTGAGGCTCACTGCACCTTTTATTTTCGAGCTCTGAGACTCACTGCACCTTTTATTTTCGAGCTCTGAGGATCGCTGCAATTTTATTTTCGAGCTCTGAGGTTCACTGCAATTTTATTTTCGAGCTGAGGCTCACTGCACCTTTTATTTTCGAGCTCTGAGGCTCAATGCAATTTTATTTTCGAGCTCCGAGGCTCACTGCAATTTTATTTTCGAGCTGAGGCTCACTGCACCTTTTATTTTCGAGCTCTGAGTCTCACTGTAATTTTATTTTCGAGCTCCGAGGCTCACTGTACCTTTCATTTTCGAGCTCTGAGGCTCACTGCAATTTTATTTTCGAGCTCTGAGGCTCACCGCACCTTTTATTTTCGAGCTCTGAGGGTCAATGCAATTTACTGCAATTTTATTTTCGAGCTCTGAGGCTCACTGCACCTTTTATTTTCGAGCTCTGAGACTCACTGCAATTTTATTTTCGAGCTCTGAGGCTCACTGCTCCTTTTATTTTCGAGCTCTGAGGCTCACTGCAAATTTATTTCCGAGCTCTGAGGCTCACTACACCTTTTATTTTCAAGCTCTGAGGCTCACTGCAATTTTATTTTTGAGCTTTGAAGCTCACTGCATGTTTATTTTCGAGCTTTGAGGCTCACTGCACCTTTTATTTTCGATCTCTGAGGCTCACTGTATCTTTATTTTCGAGCTCTGAGGCTCACTACAAGTTTATTTCCGAGCTCTGAGGCTCACTGCATTTTTATTTTCGAACTCTAAAGATCACTGTACCTTTTATTCTCGAGCTCTGAGGCTCATTGCAGGTTTATTTTCGAGCTCTGAGGCTCGCTGCATATTTACTTTCTTGTTGGACGAGGAGGTTCCGTCCATTGCATCTTTACTTTCGAGCTCCGAGACTCACTGCAATTTTGTTTTCAAACCATTAGGTTTTCTGCTGAGCTCCTCATGTTTTTTCGGACAAAATATGTGTTCATTTTTCTTTACTTTTTCATTACTACAATACATGAAAAGTCACGACTAATCATGTCTTCTAGCATGCAACAAGTAAAGAGGGGCAACTGTGAACACCCATTTTTGTCCGTCTTCATTTTATTCTATGATATCATGTTTTAAGGAGACTAATAATAATAAGAGAGAAATAAGAGAAAGAAAATAATGTAGAAAGGAGGGGGTAGTCCAGTCCATTACCTTGGATTTAATGATTGGACGGGGTGATCCCTTCCAGTTCATAATGTTTGCTGTTGGACGGGGAGGTCCCGTCCATCACATTATTAACTTGTTGTTGGACGCGATCCAGGCCAATCCCTTGCTTTGGACTTCTTTGTTGGGCCGCGGTCGATCCGATCCCTTCCTTTGGAATTGCTGTTGGACGGGATGGTCTGGTCCATTGTATTAGAATTGCTGTTGGACGCGGTCCAGTCCATTACATTGGACTTGCTGATGGACGGGGTGGTCCTGTCCATTGCTTTGGACGGGGTGGTCCCGTCCAGTTATTGCATTGGCTGATGGACGGGGTGAACCCGTCTATTGCTTTGGACGGGGTGGTCCCGTCCAGTCATTACTTTGCACTTGCGGATGGACGGGGTAGTCCCGTCCATTTCTTTGGACGGGGTGGTCTCGTCCAGTCATTGTACTGACTGATGGACGGGGTGATCCCGTCCATTGCCTTGGACGGGGTGGTCCCGTCCATTGCTTTGCACTTGCTGATGGATGGGGTGGTCCCGTCCATTGCTTTGGACGGAATGGTCCCGTCCAGCCATTACTTTGCACTGGCTGATGGACGGGGTGATCCCGTCCATTGCTTTGGACGGGGTGGTCCCATCCAGTCATTACTTCGCATTTGCTGATGGACAGGGTGGTCCCGTCCATTGCTTTGGACGGGGTGGTCCCGTCCAGTCATTACTTTGCATTTGCTGATGGACAGGGTGGTCCCGCCCATTGCTTTGGACAGTGTGGCCCCGTCCAGTGCTTTGCACTTGTTGTTGGACGGGGTGGTCCTGTCTAGTGCTTTGCACTTGCTGATGGACGGGGTGGTCCCGTCCAGTCATTACTTCGCATTTGCTGATGGACAGGGTGGTCCCGTCCATTACTTTGGATGGGGTGGTCCCGTCCAGTCATTACTTTGCATTTGCTGATGGACGGGGTGGTCCCGTCCATTGCTTTGAACAGGGTGGCCCCGTCTAGTGCTTTGCACTTGATGTTGGACGGGGTGGCTCCGTCCAGTGCTTTCCACTTGCTGATGGACGGGGTGGTCCCGTCTAGTGCTTTGCACTTGCTGATGGACGGGGTGGTCCCGTCCACTGATTTCCACGTACTGATGGATGGTGTGGCCCTGTCCAGTGCTTTACACTTGTTGTTGGACAGGGTGGTCCCGTACGTCCAGTGCTTTCCACTTGCTGATGGACGGGGTGGTCCCGTCCAGTGCGTTGCAGTCGCTGATGGACGGGGTGGTCCTGTCCACTGCTTTCCACTAGTTGTTGGACGGGGTGGTCCCGTCCACTGCCTTGCACTTGCTGATGGACGGGGTGGTCCCGTCCACTGTAACACCCTACTTTTTATTTTCCGATTTTATTTTTTTCAGTAAAAATATTTTTGCTGTATCAACCGGTATAAATGTATTTATTTATATTTTTATCCGAGTTCATGGAGATTGATTTTTATGAAATAAAAATCATATTCATACTCTATCTTAGGGTAGAAGCTTACGATAAAAATTTGGGTTGAAAATTCAGACGGAACCCGGTCTGCATTTTCGTTAACAGTATAATTTTTTCGGCGAGAAAACCTAATTTTGACTCGTGAACAAAATGGTTTATATTTAAATCATATTTCCAACGAGTTTGGTTAGTTTGAAAATTTTCAGTCGAAAGCGAAATATTACGCTTTTACGCGGGCGTAAAACCCTGTCGGGAAACCGACGGAGTCAAGAAGGGAAGTGCAGAGACCCGTCAAGAGATCGGGACAACGAGTCATATATGATGACTCATGGAGGATGAGTCACCAAGCATTTATGAGCATTAAATGCATGTAATCATGACATTTAGGTAAAAAGACCAAAATACCCCCAAGCTTTTGCGGGTATTAACAAGACGCATCTACGCACTCTTAACCACTCATTTTACGTGGTTGAAAACCTCCCACATCTCTCCAATTTCGTGCATCCACCTCCAATAAATCTTACCTATTTCATTTTGCTTTTGTTTCATTATTTTCCTCTCAAAACCGTGTCGGATGGCAAACGATGAGCTGCGTACGAAATTTCCGGGAACCATTATCGGATAAGATCGGTGACTCATTAGTGAGTCACTTTGTGTGGCCCAAAATCAGTCACACCTCCATCAAATGTGAGCCACTTATTTATTAACCATAGTTAAGCAAAGTAACCCTAGTTAAGTTAATTATTAACTATGGTTAAGCTTATATTAATTTAATAATCACAAAACCCATTAAACCAATTCCTTTTAATCAAACAAGGCATAATATTACTCCTATAAATACCCTCCAAACCGTGGCCTCCCTCACCATTTCACTCATCTTCTTCATTCTCTTCATCTTCTTCACCAACTAAGTTACAAAACCCTAAGAACACCGAATCCCCACCAAACATATGACCCTCTTCCTTTCTGAAACTCGGAAAACACTCAACATAAAAGTTGTTCCTCTTTCTCTGTTCTTTCCAACAAGCTAAATATCATCAAAAACGGCTAAGTGGATTGGGAGATAGGATCAAAATACCGAAACTGCCCAGAATTCTCAGCAACCCACGAAACAGCAGAAAGAAGTCCCATTTCACCCATGTTATGATCCGAACCAAAGGAAATCTTCAAAACCAAAGTTGTTCCTTTTCTTCTTATATTTCTATCAAGCCAGAGTTCATGATTTTTGGATGAGTATATTGTGAGATACACTCACAATACCATCACACCCTCAAGCTGTCCAGTTTTCAGCTTAGTGAAGGTTGATCATTTTCTTCATTTCTTCAATCTTCAAGAGGTAAAAGATCATCTCCTTGATCATATAAGCTTTCATATTCATGTATTTCTCATGTTTATGCCATGAATCATATTTTTCCATTCCTAGATCTAGAACTCCAAATAATTCTAGAAAATTGTAGAAAAATCAAAAAATGTGAAACCAATTTCTATGATCTAGTTATGATCCCTCCTTTATTTATCCAAGAGAATGTGATCAAAATCATTTTCCTTCCCTATTAACCATTAATGGCCGAACCTAGGTAGGGAAATGGGTTTGGTGTTTTGTTGTTTGTTTTGAAAGTTAGTACTTGACTTAAGTTCTATAATACATGTATAGCTTAAATCCAAGAGCTCAGGTCCAACAAAAATCCCTAGCTTAAATTCCTAATATGGGTAGAAACCTAACCCTAAAGTTTAGAGGATTTTGTTTCAAATTTTAGTCTTGTAATAAGTAATCTATGTTAGTTAAGACTCTAGTAATTAGGATCCAAAAGATGGCATTGAGAAGATAATCCTAAACCTATTTTCTAAGTCTTGGCCGAACCTAGCCCTAAAGTGTCATAGATGGTTGTTAGTTGATTAATTATAGTTATGTTGTTTGAATGAAGGTGGTTGTGTTAACTCGTGGCGGGATAACGAGGATCGTCGTGTACGTGTTTCCGGTGCTAACTCAGGTGGGGAAAAGAATCAACCTATCGTCGGAATCGATAAGTAGTAGATTATATGATAATTGTGTAGGGCGACCTAAACCCTACTAGTAGTCGAGTAATCGACAAGACCAAAATCCCATTGGAAACCTTTTTTGTAAAACCAATGGTGATTCGGGGATTTTAGGTTTATCGACATTAAGTTGATTTTAAGTATTTGAGGATGTTTGATTTTATGTTATCAAATTTACCGTGATACGCTGGTTGAGGTATTCCATCTGCATGTGACGTATTATTTCGGTGTTTGAATATTTATATGATATTGAGATATTTGAATATTTTCTGATGTTATGTTATGCATGATCTGCCTGTTTTTAAATATTGTGCTTAGATGATTTTTAAGTAAGAATATGTGTTGTTCGGGAGATGATTGTTTGGGTGAGAGAATGAATTGACTTAGAGGTGCTTGGCTAAATTAAATTATCTAAATGAGGAGATGTGACATAGAATGCAAGTGGAGGTTGTGAGGAAGAGTTTGAGGTACTAGGTTGCTATTGATAAAAGTCAGTGAGAATTATATTGTGCTTATGCACTATTTCCTATGAGAGATTAGGGAATAGGGGCGCAGAGTTATTATTTATTATATGTATGTGCATTTCAAATGGGGAAATAGTGACGCATATCGTGTATCCTATTTCCTATGAGAGATTAGGGAATAGGAGCGCGTTATTATTTATTATATATGTGCTATTTCAAATGGGGAAATAGTGACGCATATCGTCTTATGCACTATTTCCTATGAGGAGTAGGGAATAGAGTAAATAATATGCTATTTCAAATGGGAAATAGTGATGCATTTTGACACTATTTCCTAAATGAGAGTAGGGAATAGGGCGACAGAAGTTATTATTTATTATGTGGGTCCAATGGGGGCAAGACGCAGATGCACATCCTATGAGACCACATGACCAAAACTCTTGACTTTAGTTGGCCATCGTATAAAGTTTTAGTTGCATGGGGTGAGGGTAGAGGATGATATAGTGAATTGAGGATGATTGATGATTTTGAGTGATGCGTGTCTGTGACAATTCTTGTATAATTTACTATGACTCTTTTCCTCTTTTTGATGATAGAACTGTTTCTTATTCCCTATATCTTTCGTGTGTTGTATTTTATTTCGATGTGATTATGCGAGAAGACCGATGGAGGAACCAATTCTTTGAGGAGTTAGATGGAACTCCGTATGAGCCAGGATCTTTGGAGGTCGATTTGTGATTCAAGGCGATTAGAGTATATACATTATGGCCAGTATGTCTAAAGAGTATTTACATTTCCGCTAAGTATGTCCGTAGTGAAGTTTATGCCCTGAGAGGGATCCTGCGAGAGGATACCCTCAACGAGTGTTTTGGTAATGTAATAAATAAACATGTGTGTATTATGTAATATAGTTTTGGTGTGTTTTATATTTGTAGAAGTTATATGATTATTAAATAAGTTTTAAATTTTTACGTATTTTCAACGATAAAGCGCGATTAAGTAAATGAATAATAAGGTTTTAATGTAATAATACAATGGGGGCACAACGGGTGTCTCATCCATTGCTTTACACTTGGCGATGGACGGGGTGGTCTCGTCCCGCATTGCTTTCTGAGGTAGTCTCGTCCTTTGCTTTGCACTCTTTGTTGGTCCCGTCCGATCCTGTCCCTTTCTATTTCTGTTGGACGAGTAGGTCCATCCAGTGTATATCCACTTTTGCATATCTAATTTTCTGTTGGGACGAAGAGATTCCGTCCACTGCAACTTTATTTTCAGGCTGAAGGCTAAAGAATAAAGAAAGAAGAAGGAGAAGTTAAGGAAGAAAGGACGAAGAAAACAAGGAGAAAAGACAATCAACAAAACCTCCTTTCCTCCTCCACCCATTGGTCCTTCTTCCTCCTTACCTCCTCCCTCATTTTTAACCTCGCAACCCTACCCCTAACCCTAAAAAGCCATCATGCATATCAGACAAAAACCCCCATCTCTTTTCTCTTTTCAAGCGTGCAACCCTCACATCAAATCACCACCTTTCTTCTACTCATACAACCCCATTTGGACGCACGCTATCTCTGCCCAGAACTCCCCTCTTTTGAACCTCCTTTACCCATTGGTTTTTTTCTTTTCCCACCTTAACCTACCAGCCCTACTCCTAACCCTGAAAAGTCATCACACCCATCAGACGAAACCCCCCACCCCTTTCTCTTTTCAAGCGTGCAACCCTCACATCAAATCACCACCTTTCTGCTACTCATACAACCCCATCTGGACGCACGCTATCTCTGCCCATAACTCCCCTCTTTTGCACCTCCTTTACCCATTGGTTTTTTTTCTTTTCCCACCTTAACCTAGAAGCCCTACTCCTAACCCTAAAAAGTCATCACACCCATCAGACAAAACTCCTCATCCCTTTCTTTTTTTCAAGCATGCAACTCTCACATCAAATCACCCCCTTTCCACTGCTCAGAAGGGCCCAAGCTTTGGGTTTCGTACAAACCAACTTTGAGGTCAACGGAAGCCCTTTCCTCCGTCTATAAAAGAGGGGGGATCGGATTTTTCAGGGGAGGATTTTTTTGAAAGGAAAGGACATTTTTTTTTGCGGAAAGAACACTATTCTTGAGAGGAAACAAAATATCAGAGAGGAGATAGAGAGGAAAGATACAAAGAAAAGAGAAAAGAATGGGAGATCTTTGTTGTGAGGAAGAGAGATCAGAAATCTGAGTTTCCTTTTCTCTTCCTTATTATTAGAAGTGGTTAAGAAGGGAGGAAGAGCTGAAGGAGCCAGGGAGATTGATTGTAAAGGATTCCACCTTAAAATCTTACCACTGGGAGTAAACAAAGTCATTCTTATTCTACTCCCGTTTGGTAATATTTGTTCTTTTCCTTGATATTATTAATAAATTTCTCTTGACATTCTTATTTATCTGTGCTTGTTCTCTGATTAAGTTGGTAAAAAGTTTCATTTCTACGTTTCTGATCCATTTTTAAGAGATAAAAATTATTTATTTTACATAAAAAAAATAGAGGATGATTACTTGATTAAAACAACCTTATTTTTGGGTTGCCCTATGACAAGTGTCATGTTCAACCTTTCAGACTTAGAGGCTGCCCTGTGTGCGACACCCCTTCTAGGGTCATCACATAACTACCCAAAAGCGGAAAATTAAATTATTAATCGCTGGTTACTTTCGGAAAATATATTTTAGAGTAACTGTCTCTTTACGAAAATAGTGCTGAATTTTTTTTTCTTTAAACATAGAACCATCGTAAACATAAACAAACATATATGTATATCTATATATATGCATCACCTTTTAAATACACCATACCTATAATAGGAGAACGCATCCCCAATAGGTAAAGAAAAGAAAGACATATACATATAAGCAACGAGTGGTTCATAACCATACCAAAAACTCATGGCTCTCAGTAGCCAGATCAAAACTGACAGGACTCGCTACCCCAGAACTACACCTATAGCTAGTCAAGCTAATGAAACCCATTGGGGAGATCATGATGATCGACCCCACCTACACCAGACATATCTGACGAAGATGCCTCTGCTCCCGCTACGTCGTCGGAAGAATCCTCCTCATCAACAGCAGGAGGGTGAAACTCAAGATCGTCCTCAATATATTCCTCTGGATCCTCCTTAACCTCATCTCATTCCACCTCAACAGGAGGTTCATCAGGTCCTACTATCTGAAGAGGATGTGGCTGAGGTGGCGGATCCATTAACCCGTGCTCATCCAAAATCGTAGGTATAGCCATGCTTGGAGGTAGAGATACCTCGGCAGTCTCTACGACATGTATCCTTTGTTGTGATCCTTCTTCACCACCGTCTGGATGACTTCTCTCTTTGGGGCCGTGATAGGTGGCGTTGAGTGCCCCGGGGTTAATCTCCCAGGCACCACCATATCTGCGCTCAATCAAAAATGATCAATCGGACCCTCGATTGAACCAATGGTATATCAGGTCCATCCCGAACATGTAAGAGTGAGAAACCAATATATGGATTTTACTCAACAACTACATACTAGCCACCACATAAACACATACGCATTTACCAAATACAAACATTTATAAACAAATAGTTTATCAGTGGGTTCAACACCCCAAACATCATCGTTTAAAAATTATGCATGACACTTCATATTCATCATCTAATTTCGTCTCAATCTCATGAGATATCCCAACACATGGTGAGTTGATCAGGCTCCATTGCCACACAGGCTCACGGGCACACAACCCCACAAGCACACAGGCTAAACCCATCCAAATAGGCACACAGCCACAGGCACAAAGCCAAAACACATTGCACACTGTCCACACTCGGGGCACCAGTGATAGCAACTAAGATGGGGTCTCAATGTCCACCCTAGGCACAATGAGAAAACACAGTATGAAATACCTGACGCCGCAGGTAAATGATACATAGAACTGCGGGCACGTCTGCTAAATGCATGCAAAACACTTTTGCTTATAACTCTTTTCTTTGTGTTCAATCTTTCTTTGCCGAAGCTCAAAATGGCTTACGACTCACATAGTTTTATCATCTTTAAAACTTTCATTACAACACAGGACCTCGCAGTCCGAGTGCTCAATCACGACACCTCTCGACCGATGCACCAGTCATAGGTTCGTGGTAATAGGAAACATCTTAAATGTTTAAATACGGTATACACCACGTATACAATACAGGACCTCAAAGTCCAAAGGACCCCAAGTCCATAACAACAAAGAACCTTAGTACCCCGACGTCTCGGTTACTAAGTTCAACAACACTTTCAACACGGTTGGATTAATTTTTGTTTTCAGAAATTCTTTTCAAATTGGAAATTCATTAATAAAATCCTTAATTAATAAAGCTTAGTTTTTCACAAAAATGAGTCACTTGAGGTTTTAACTTCCTCAAAATATGTACTGCCGTATCAAAATACTTGTCGTCTACACTTTTCCAAATTTGCCGTCAAATATTATTTTTAAAGCTTTTTAAGCCAAAATTTAGCTTTTTCCACTTAAATAATTTTCTAAAATAATAATTAACTTATTTTCACCAATTAATTTCATAGAATAATATTTTATAATATTCCGGAATTTCTTACGTAAAATTTAGCAGTGCAAAAATATTTTCATGGTTTCGCGTTCATTGTGACTCATAATTCACTTTTTCAGTAATAAATTACTAAAATAATAATATTTTCCAAAATTCCTTATTTTTTCCCAAATAAAAATTTCCATTAATATTATATATCAATATTTTACCGTTAAAACATTGAATATAATTTATGAAGCTTCTTAAAGCTTTTATCCAATTAATTTAATTGGGCACTGACCATTGTCAGGCTTCTCACACATCAACCAACAATAATATCACAGGTATTTCCCAGGCAGATCATGCATCACAGTAGCATAATATAATTACAAATAAATAATTAAACACAATTAAAACCACACGGATACAAATACTACAACTTTAAACAACTTAAATAAATACTAACGGACAAATAATTACAAACAAACACGGGATAGCATATAGTCATCGAATATATCCCTCGGGTGTTCCCCCTTACCTTTTGGAGACTTTCTTGTGAATTCTTGAATTTCTTGAAGTGCAGTTTGTAGTGTATGCGTCACACTCACTCAACCTTCAACCATTACAATCAAATAATTACAAATCAAGAAACTAAAACATTCTAAACCTTACTACATGGTCCACGGCCTCTAGGGTTTTGAGTGACTAAAATTTCTAATCATGATTAAGTCAGGGATTTATGGTCCTTAATCAACTAAGATCATGGATTTGTTACTAAACAACTAAATTTGAAACTCAAAACTTCCTAACTCTCCTATACCAAGATTCGGCCTTAATATGTTCATAGGGCTAGGGTTTTTAGTTTGATAAACCATCTTGGATTTATTAAGCATACATACTAATAGCTTGATTACCAAGATCATTAATGAAAACTTTGAACAAAACTCATCAAATCTCATCCACCTAGGGTTCGGCCAACATAGAGATTTTTTAGTAAAGATTTTCATTTTAATAATCTATCATGGATTAGAGTGTGTAGACATACATGTCATATGAAATACATGATCATACATGACAACACATGAACAAAACCCTACCAAACCTATTCTAATAGATTCGGCCAAAACTAGATTTTTAGGAAGGAAATTTTTGATTACATCATGCTCTTGGATTTAGATAATATACATGATATCAAGAATATAGAAAGTAGTTTCAACATCATGAGATTTTTCTAGAATTTATTATGGATTTTCAAAGTTCTAGACTTAGAAACTTAAAAGTGATGAAAAAATATAAAATAAACTTTGAATCAAGAAACTTATTGAAGAACATAGATATGATTAAGGAAGAAGAATAGGATTCACCTCTTGAAGATCAAAGACAAGTGAAATCCAAGAACTTGCTTCACAAAGTGATACTAAAAGGCTTATAACTTAAGAGTTTTTAGAACAAAAGGCAATAGGAACCAATTGAAATGTGAGGAGGAGGGTATTTATAGAGTTTGGTTGCACCACTTTTAGAAGGATCTAGTAGGAATGATTTGGCTTGTTCAAAGGATTAAAGTGCAAATAATTCCTAGGGACCATTTTGCAAAGATTCTAAAAGTATAAGGACTATTTTGCAAATTGCCAATAAATTGAAATGATGACCATGTGCCACATTAAATGTGTGCTCATCTTGACTTATCTTGGTTGAATTTTCATGAGACTTTTTGGAAAAACCTAGAAGGATGGAGAACATTTGAGAACTTAGTAGAATGGTGTAGAACATTGTAGAATATGTGAGAACATGGTAGAAAATTCTAGAATAATCTTGGCTCATCCAAGATGAGGGCAGCCCCTTCTCCTCCTTGGGCTTGTGCATGGGCCTTAAAATTTTGGGCTTGGATCTAATTATGTGGGGCCCACTAAAATGCTTAAGGCTTAAACATGACATAGGAAACTTATATGATTTCAAATGGGCTTCATGGAATTAATCCATGGACAAGGAATTTGGGCTTCATGGCCACGGTCCATTAATGGATTTGGAACAAATATTCTGGCCTAATTCACTTGAAAAACTTAGAAACTAACTTAGGGACCAAAGTGTAATTAATAGAAAGTTCAGGGACTTAAGCATAAAATTCATAAATTGTTACTTTAACCTTGTAGAACCTTCTAGACTTAAAAGTATGATTCATACCCATGAATCATCTCAAAATCCTAAGATAAACTCTTTATCTGCTCTTGGAAACTCTGAAATCCACTCTGTCGTTTACCCAGATTAAGTATTGCGAGTAAAAACGTATATTATTTTATTTTTTTGAAATAATTCTAAAAATACAGAATTGTAGGAAATAAAATAAAAATCTTAAGTCCTTCGTTCACGAATTAAAATTAGGTCTTTTGAGCAGGTATAATTATCTTGTCAATGGAGGTCGCAGTAGGGTTTCACACGACTTTCCAACCTAAATTTTAATCATAGCTTCCTACATTCAAGTAGGATTGAGTGGTAAACTCCATTTATTTAAAATAATTTTCTAAAACTCTAATAAACTTATAAACATATTTATATGTATTACTGTTATTTAAAACAGTGAAATACGAGGGTGTTACCTTTGTGGACTTATGTGTCATGTTCAACCTCATTTTTAGTTTAAATAAAGAGATCCACAATGGGTAAAAAAAATATTTCAGAGTTACTAATAATTTATACAACTAATTTTGGGTAACCATTTATGGATGTTCTAGGGTGCCGTGGGGTTAAGTCTCCATGCCTTCCCTAGACATAATCGACTCCCAAACCCGAAGCTTCTTCTTGAAGGGTTTTCCAACTTTTCCGAAATTAAATAAATTTGGTGACGACTCCATGTTTTCCCTCTAAAAGAAAGAACTGGTTGCTTACATAGGTTAACTTGGATTTGAAGCTATTACAAAATCATATCAAATCGGCATATCTTTTTCCAGTTTTTGCGTCACGGTAGTGATGTACATCGCGTCGGAGCCGTGACCAATTCTGACTTGGAGAGCTTGGGCTGGTTTGTCTGTCACGGCTGTGATGGCCATCATGGCCTGGCCGTGACAGGTTCTAACTTTTGCACATCTTCATTTTCTTGGTTAGTCACAGTCATCACAAATGACTACCAATTAAATTCTCAAACTCCATACATCAATAACAATAATTAATTGGTCATACCAAGTCAACATGATAGTACATACCCATATAAGCATTCTTCTTACATAATATATTATATATATATATATATATATATATATATAAAGCATTCCTCATATCACTATTGACGTTGACGCTAATATGGTACTTGCACGGCATAGTTATATGCTTGTTGCTGAGGGAGGGCATATGGAAATTGAAAACTCGCATTAGGCAACGTAAATGGAAGAAAAGAATTTAACATTGAGACCGTCCAACAAATTAAAAATAACAAGACTATTTCTCTAAAAATTCAAGAAAACATTTTTACCGAATCAATTTGTCAACAAGATGAAACATTTTAAGAATTCGAATGAACCCCAAAATATTTTAAAAATCTCAAATAAATTAAGAACCCAAATTATTTGTACCATGAAAGTGTGAACAAAGATGTTTTTACTCACCTTTTGCAGACCTCCAAACACTCTAAGGAAATCCTATTTCTTAGAGTACTACTTCCTGTCACGCAAACAACTGTGACCACACTATTTCTTCTTTCTTACCGCGTTGCACAGTCCTTCTTCAATTTTTTATGTTGACGGTGTTAAGTGTGTGTCTCGGATGAGTGTTTCTTTTATATCTCTCAAATTTCAAAACCTCGCTTAATTCTTTTCACTAATGAAAAACACCCTACTATGAATATGTTGATACTTGTCCCTGGTTGTTGCAACGTAGGTTTTTATTTGGCTAATGCCAATTTCTATTGATAACCATAATTAAATTTGTGGGGCCTGTACTATCTATTTTTTTTTGTTTGTTTGAGGAAATCAAGTTGAAATGTGCTACAGTTGCGGCACTATCTTGGGAGCTTTCATTTGATAAGTCAATTGTTTTTATTTTATTATAATTCATTTACTTCCCAACTTTTGCTTTTATTTTATTATAATTCATTTTTTTCTTCCAATTTTACACTCTTTTAATTTGTAATTATTAAATAATTGTAATTCATTCTTATACTAACAATTCTACACTTAAAACTCATGCTGACTTAATCTTTTATTGAGATAATTATATTCGAATTTTGGGATGTTACAATGAGCATATACATGTGAAAATGTGTGCCCCAAATTTTTTTTTCTCTATTTTCTCAAGTTATTTGCTTAACATTACATTTCTGATTTCACGCATATTTTGTACCATGTTGATTTTTTTAATTGTGTAACTGGCCTTATATGTGTGTGTCTATATTATAGGTTTAATTATTTAGTTAGTCCTTGAATTATTTTTAAATTTTCAAGCAGGTCCCTAAATTCAAAAAAAAAAATCTAATTGAATCTGTGAACATATATAAAATTTTCATTTGAGTCCCTAAAATAAAAAAATTCGTTAGTCATCCGTTAAATTGGATAGAATATTATTAATATCATCCAAATTGGACACCCATATTAATTATGTATGTCATGCCATTATCCAGTTAACACCCCACCCTCGTTGACCCACCCAATCCTAAGTTAGAACTTGTTATTGTTCTCCCATCATCAAATGTAGTCAATGGTTATGGATTTCTAACTTAAGGAGAATCTGGGAAAATTGGGTGGGTGAAAGAGGGTGGAGTGTGACCCAGACGGTCAAAGGATATACATAGATGATATGAGTATCTAATTTGGATTACATCAGTAATATTTCATCCAATTTAATGAATGATTAACAGACTTCTACTTTAGGGACCAAACTAAAAAATTTATATAAGTTGAGGGATATAATTAGAAACTTTTTTATTTTAGGATTTGTTTGAAAATTTCTAAATAGTTCAAAAACCAATTTAATAATTAAACATATACTATAATAGGAAATAAAATTAACACGGGATTGGGGTTTGATTTGTAACAACTAACAACTAACAATTTATCAATTATTTTAGCAAATGTAACTTCTTAAGTCATTGTATATTAATAATTTTTCTTTTACGGCTCTTAATAAATTTCCATTTTGTATTTAACGAAAAAATAATAATTATGGACTGTGGGTAGGGGTAAGCGTGGCATTACAAGTATCATCCAACTAAGGAGATAGGTGACCTCAGGATCAGTTAGTTCAGTTGCACCTTTGCAGTTTCACATGGCAAACTGATCATTCATTCACTTAGGAACCGAACCATGTCGTTGGCCTTCGGTTCAGTTACTCCTAACTCCAACACTGTGTATCTCACTCTCACTCTCACAACACCAACATCACCTCTCAATCTCATCATCAGCAACAACAATTTGCCGTACTAATAATGTTATGCTGGGTGGTCAGAAGTGTCAGCTATGGACACACTCTCTCCTATTCACACCAAAGAGGTTCCGTTTCCACTATTGTCTGTTCTGCTTCCAATAAACCATCTCCTTCTGAAATCAGGTACCCTTTTTCTTTCTCTGCCACTTCCTCAGTCCTCCACATCAGTTGCTGCAAGCTACCAATTGAGAGCAAAAGTTTATTTTTCTATGAATATTTCCAATTTATGAATAAGGGAATTTCTACAGTGCCCATGTTGTTAAGTATTTATTCATTGAATGGTAATTTCGTAATCGATGTTTAAAATTCTGTTAATATTAACCAACATGTTGGGACATCATTCCCCAAAAACAAAAAAATTGAGTAGCATAGAATTTCTCGAATAAGAATAATTTACTGTTCAAATGGTTTATTAAACCATGTTTATGGTGTGCTGGAGATTGGTATTTTGAGGTGTTTGTTAGAATGTTGGTTATATTGTACCATTAAGGTATTTGTAATAAAGGTTTTAAATTGTGGTGGTTGCGTTTACAGACTTATAGTGCATCCGTCTTGAATTGTTGCGAAAAAAATGTGGTTGATGCGACCGCAATTGTGGGTTTGACGCGTTGCAGAGACTATCAAAACCACAACCTTGTAGCCTCAATTGCGATTGCAGGCCTCATTTAAAAACCCTTATTGTAATCAAAAGATGTAGAGATGCATGATCATACATGCCACTATACACAAATAGAGCAGATAGCATTAACATGGAAGGAAAATCTAACAATTATAGTTTTCATTGAACCTATCTTGCTCTATGATCATCGGGATATAGCTGCTGCCTTCCTCAGAAGCTATATGAACATTAGGTTTTAGGTGGAGCATTTATATGTAAAGTTGAAAAATAGAAAGTAAAAGAATGATCACCATCATCTGGTCAAATGCATATGCATGAGCTAATGAATCCTTTTGTCTCCAGTAGTGCATAGTTATTTGATTTTTTCTCTTTCCGCTTTTGGGCAAACCTCTCAAATGAATGCTGACTTCACTGAAGTTTATTTTCTTATGGGGTCACCTCTTTATGCAATGCTTCTTTCATCAGGTTCTATTTGCCAGTGATGCTTCATCATTAATCATATTTATTCTTCAGCTCTACAGCCAAGATAAGGAGTGAAGTTCTCTCTCCCTTTCGGTCTGTTAGGATGTTCTTTATGTTGCTTTTATTGCAAGTGGTTCTCTGGGGGGATTGATTGCAACATCACAACTAATTGGTGCACTGGCTAATTCATCAAGAGCATCTGAAATCCCTGAAATTCTGAAGAGCCTTGGCATTGACATTGGGAGCAGTATCTTTATTTGCTTTCTTGTACCTCGAGAGAACAAAGCAAAAGAATGCCAGAGGCTCGGCTCTCGAGAGAGGAAAGCTTGTCAAATCTTAAGCTCCGCGTGGATGAGAAGAAGATCATTCCTGTCAGCTCATTGAGAGGCATTGCTCGTCTTGTAATCTGTGCCGGCCCAGCATCCTTCGTAACCGAATCTTTCAAGCGTAGCGAGCCTTTAACCGAAAGTCTTTTGGACAGAGGGGTGCTTGTTGTGCCTTTTGTAACAGATGGAAATTCACCTACTTTGGAGTTTGAGGAGAGTGAGGATCAGCTGGAAGCAGCTGCTACAAGAAGGAAGAGACTCTGGCAGTTGACTCGGTTTACATCTCTGAGTGGTCTGAGTATGTCTATCAGGACAAAAATTAAGTATGCAATGGAATCTCTTTTTCTATTTTTGAACTTTTTTTTTTCTTTTTCATATTTTCACTAGGTGGTTAGATGAACAAAAGAAGATGGCCGGAATACCCTCTGAGTCTCCAGTGTAAGTACTATACATGTAGATATATCTAACTTTTCATCAAAAGAACATGCACATGAATGCCTTTTCTTTGCTACTCTTTTCATTTATAATGTAAAGTTTTACATCAATCTGAGGTTATAGTCTTGCAATAAATTTATGCAGTCAATATATTATGGCAAATCCTGTGTGAACATTTCCTAAGACTTGCACTTGTCTTTATTGTACAGGTATCTATCTCTACGCTTGGATGGTCGTGTTCGTGGCAGTGGCGTTGGCTACCCTCCTTGGAATGCTTTGGTTGCACAATTACCACCAGTAAAGGGAATCTGGACTGGCCTACTAGATGGCATGGATGGTAGAGTTCTTTAGAAGTGTTTTTCTACTTCTGAAAGTGGACCTCCCTTATCTCCCCCCCCCAAAACAAAAAACAGCACTAAGTTTCTTCATTTCCTTTTTCTTTTCTGGTTTTGTTTCCCTATAGTGGACATTCCATTGCAATTTTATGATTTGGTCTTTACATATTTTTGCTTTGATCCTCTTATGAATTGTTTCTAGGTAATGTTCTATATATATATATATATATATATATATATATATATATATATATATATATATATATATATATATATATATATATATATATATCAGTTCTGTCTTAGAGTTATGTTGATCCCTACTTGTGGGTTGTCCTCTATTAATATCAGCTTTTTTTTTGGTTTAACTAATAATACCAGCTTTATATGATTGTAGTAAGTAAAAAGCTGTATGATGATTATATTTACTCCTAATATGCCAAAAAGGCATGAACTGATAAGGATTATGTTAGCAGATGGGCTCAATCTACAAAGTGACGGCTTCGTCGTCAAATAATAAAAAGATCAATCCATAGGGACCGTGATCTTAAATAACTATCAATTATTAAATCAATTAAACTGGATTAGTAAAAGATTTGGAAAAGATTTTGTTTTTAAAAGATTAACTAACAAATCAAATATCTAAAATGCAATCAAACAAAATTGCAATCAAATCAAATATGGGTTACTAACAGGAATTAAGTTGCCACCAAGACGTTCATGTTACTTAAATTGACACCTCTTCTTAATTATCGAAATTTGCTTTGAAGGGAATTTATCCTAAATAAGTTAATGTTCCTACCGTGATAGCAAGAACTTGTGTCCGATTAAACCAACCCCTACCTCGTGGTAATTGAATTTAAATCGAACCTAGCTTTGTGACATCGATGAACCTCGAAGGGCCACTCCCAACTACGTGATTTAAGTCCCAAGTTTGATTCCTATAGATTCGATATCATAAGTTCACCGCTAGGTTCCTCCTTGAAGTATCTATGATATGTAAATAAGTCCACTAAATTCACAAGTAATTCATGTAATGGAACGAATTGAAATTGTGCAAGTAAACGTCAATTCATAACATAAAACAAATCTTTGGCATAACCCCAATTCCTAGAAATAAAAAACTTCTCAAGCATTGCCATGTTCATAGCAAGCTTGATTAACAAAAGTATAAAATAAAACCTAAGAGAATAGAAGAAATTGAAGAAGAAGAGAAATCCTAATTTTTTTGCCTAAGGTAGCAGTAGGTGATTCCTATTTCGAGCTCTAAGTCTTATTTATAATGTAGGTAACTTGAATCCCAAGTTGCTACAAAATCGAGTCAAATCAACAATTAAAAATCCAGATATTGCGTGTCCGGTCGTGGATGTCTGTCACGGCTGAAATTGATATATTCTCTTGGGAAACCTTGACATTGATGGCCGTCACGACAGGTGATGTGTTCGACTTTTCTCGTTCTTTTCTTTTGACCTCACTCGATCTGGCTGATGATGGACTTTTTGTACTCATTTTTCTTACTTTTCAAGCCTCCGTCTTCATGCAAGCTCCCAACATAATGATCCTTGAGCATTTTAATCCTCATTCGAAACAAACACTATAAAACCGCCTTACCCGTTCAAGGTAAAAATTAAAAAATCAAATTAAAAATGCCTAAACTACATGAAAATGCATGCAATATGATAAAGAAATATGAGGTGTAATCACACTCATCAAACTACCCCAAGCTTAAGATTTTACTTGTCTCGAGCAATAACAAGGCAGCACAAGATAAACAATCGAGCATGGAAAAATGAACTTGTCCGATAACAAATCCAAGTAACAGGAACATCCAAATAAGTCACCAAGAGACAATCAATTTCCAAGTCCAATTAGGAGCTTAGGTTCCCTAAATTCATACCTCTCACTAATTTGACTCTTCTCACCTCACTTTCAAGTGTTTAAGGACATTTGACAATTCACTCAATTTCCTCCTGGAATGTCTTCTACCATAAGCTTGACTATTAACCAAATCTCTAATTTATTAATGAAAACACATAAGAATCAAGAGGTCTTTTATTTTGGTTGTAATGGGGCAATGTGATTAATCGTTAGGTGGGAAATAAAGAAAAAGGAAAATTCAAGAAGGCTAAACAAAATATCAAACAATACAAGCATGACAACCTTATAAAATACCTTTTTGGGCTTTAATTCACTTTTCCACATTTCTTTCCCCCCCTTTATTTCTACTTTCTTTTTTCATCCCCTTCTCATTTTTTGTTTATTTTATTTTATTTTTTCAATTCGGAGAAGAAGATTTCCAACTTAAGAGAAATATTTTCTACTTTTTCATCCCAATTTATTTTTCAAACCACCTTATACCAAGCATCATTCATCAAAATAAATCAAGGTACCAAGAAAAGTATTTAATTCTAATAGGCTCAAAATTGGGCAACAAAGAGGTAGCATTTAATCATCCAAAGTTCAAGGCTAAAAATACCTAGTGCCTTTAATCATTTTCAAATATGTTTTCAAAAAAAAATTTAAGATTCAAAAATGGTTTCAAGTCAAGTTCTAGAGAATACAATCCAAGAGGAATAAAACACTCAATCACAAAGAAGGTGTAGATTTAGTGAGTAGCCCTTTAGGCTCAAAAAAATCTCACATTTGAGTAGTTTAAAATCAATGAGAAACACAAATCTAAGGAACGCATGCTAATTATCAACTATCGAAGATCATCTCAAATTTTATTTTTAGCTATCCCACAAGAATACAAAACCCGGTTCGAAAATTCCTTTGTCTCAATTCATTTGGCACCAAGTTCTCACATTGGATGCATACTCTAAGGCGGCAATCTAATCATGTGATTATGCAAAACTACGCCTATATAAATGCAAAATGCAAAATACAAAAATACCTCTACCCGAAGCTTAAAAACTTACATTGTCCCCAATGTAAATAATCCAAGCTGGAGAGAGGAGAAAAATGGAACAACTTCACCGAGGTGGTGGAAGGTGTTACCAGATGCGGCCATAGAGTCATCGGGACGACATGTCACGGCCCGGTGATATTCATCACGGGCAGGCCGTGACGACTCCGGTGTCAAGCAAGTCCCCATCACTGGCGGGATATACATACACGGTTGGGTCGTGATCACTCGGTCTATAGGAGCTCGGCCTCTCCACTGCCATGACTTCCATCACGGCTAGGGCCGTGATACATTCTCGATCTCCTCGAGTCCTTCTCCCATCACGCCCGTGAGGATATCACCACTGGGGCCGTGTTCCTTTCCCCGATCTTCAGTTGTTGGCTAATCCTTCGTGACCTGTCACAGCCGAGCATGATCACTCTCGGTCTCACATCATGGCCATGATGGATGTCAAAGGGCAGGCCATGATCTCCTCTTACTTCATTTTTCCATGCCTTTTACTTCCTCCTTGAAAACACTTTCGTAAAACCATCAATTTGTGATCTTTCTTCTATAATCTTCTCAAATTATTCAAAAACAAAATTCAAATACAAATTAAAATGGGAAAGAAAACTTGGGTTGCCTCCCAAAAATACTTATTTACGATCTTAAGCTCGACTACTCCTTGATTAGGACAGGATCAGCAGGCTTCGAAGTGCAAGAACTCCTCTCTTCCAAGGAAGTCCATCAAAGAGCCTATTTTGTTCATATGGTCATATGTGCTTTTTTCGCTTTTCTTTTCATTCGAGTTTATGGTTTTACTTCCTTAGGCGAAGTTTGAACTCCACATGTTGAGCAGCTCCTATTTCATCATTATTTGGTGCATCATTTGTCATGCAAAGTTTCGAGTTGCTTCCATGTTAAGCTCTTCCTTCACCTTTGAGGCATTATCTCAATCATGCACCACATGGCTCTCAAAGGAAGGTTGTTATATGAGTTAGTCAAATCAAAATCCACCCCGCCTTCCTCTACATTCAAAGAGATCTTTACCATTTTTACATCTATTATTGCTCAAATTGAGACAAGAATGGCCTTCCTAGAATGATAGGGAATTTAGAATTCTGCTCATGTCCAACACCATGAAATTGAGAGGGAATGAAAATTTTCCCTACCTTTATGGGAACATTCTCTAGTATGCCTAGAGAGGTTTTAGTTGATCCATCCGCAAATTGTAAAGAGGACTTGGATGGACTCCAATTCCTTGGTTCCTGACCTCCTCAAAGATAATGAAGCAGCATCAAACTCGTGACCAGCCCCCAAGTCACATAAGGCTTGGTCCATTTTTAATTCTCCAATTGAGTAAGTAATGGAGAAACTTCCTGGATCTTTTAGTTTAGGAGGTATATTAGTTTTTATCATGGCATCATTCTTCTCAATTAATCTCTTAGTTTCTTTTTCTACTTGCATTTTCTTTACCAACCTTTTGTGGGAAAGATATTGGGGTTGGTAAGATGGTGGAGGGGACATACTTGCCTTCTCTTCATGTTCACTCATGTCCTCCACATTGCACATTCTTTTTCAGATACCCCAAACCTATCATCCCTCAAGTATATAGCATTATAGTGCTCATTGGGATTAACTTTGGGTTGTCCTGGGAACGCACTCAGTTCTAGAATATGTACTAGCTTGCTGGGCAATCGAGTTTCCAACATCTTATTATGGATGACTAAGTTATCTACCTTAGATGTTAACTCTTTTATTGCCTCATTGACTGCCCCTACCTTGTTGCCTAAACTCTTCATTTTGCTTTGTTTGAGTTTTAAACAAAATTTCTTCAAAAAGAGACTCAAGTTTAGACTTTTGTACCCGAGGATACTCCGTGCTGGTGTCCTATTACCTTGGCCTTCATGGAATTCCTGTGGTTCAACGTGTTGTTGAAGTTCCCGTAGGAGAGATAAGGATTATTCTTCCTCACTTGGTTTAAGGATTTGGGGAGAATAATTTGGCAACTCCGGGTTTGTGTCATAGAAGTTGTGACAAGAGTTCACTGTTCCCCGAAGCACCGGATCGAGGAGCAATACCATGTGGGCACTCCATTGTGTCATGGCCCCGCATTCCACAAATCTCACAAACAACATGAGTAACACCTATTGAACTCAATTAGCCTTTTCAAGCTTATCAAAGCGTTTATTCAAAGAGTCAAATTTAGACATAATTAAATCAAGTACTATTCATTTCAAACTTACCCCCGATAGCTTTTTTGGTTATTACCTCTTCCCAACCCCATTGGTGATAGTTGTGGCTACGCTTTCAATGATATTGAACGCTTATGATAGGGTCTATTCATAAAGGCTCAACTAGCTCATGAGTCAAGTGACACCTCAAGAGTAATCCAATTTTTTGTAGAAGGATGCACCAACAACCACCTCTTCGAGCCCATGATGTGGGCAAGACTTTAGCAATCCTTTGTACGATCCCAAGTTTCTGGATATGCATTCTCCGTCCTTTGGAAGTAGTTTCTGATCTGAGTTCGTAGGTGGCAGTATTGGATGGGGGGAAGAATTTTTCCAAGAATGCCTGCCCAGCTTGGTCCCGAGTTGACAAAGTATTAGCGGACACTTTACTTCAACAAAACTTTGCCTTTCCATCCCAGAGAGGAGGGAATAACCTGAGCGAATAGCATCAATCTGTGGCACCTGAATTCTTATTGCATCGATGAACTCCAAGAATGTCTCCACATGATCATTCGGGTCCTCCGAGGGTAATCCTCCAAATTGATGTTGCCTAATCATAAAATTAATAGAGGCGGAAAGTATAGTTGTCGCCCAATTTCGCCTAGCAATCCCAGTTAGCAAACCCCTAGCATTTGGGGCTGTATAGTCCTTCGGCTGGTTTGATATCCTGAGATTCGCCATGTAGTGAAATGGGAGAATCAACCTCTCTCTCTCTCTCTCGTCTTTGTAGTCTCCCACGTCTATGAAAGGTCCTTTCGATCTCGTGAGTCAACTTCAACAAGATTTCCAAGACTTTCGGATCTTCGCATAAAGAGAAAATACCTGCAAAGAGTAGATAGATACTCTAAGAAAAGAAAAGGAGATAAATGAAAAAGAGAAAATTTAATATAAAAAAAAGGTCCATAAAAATCAATTTAAAAATTAAATTGAGATTCAAGAAAGTACAATCTCCAAACAACCGCGCCTGAAATCAGATACGGCTCGAACCGCAAGTGTACAGCTTCGTCGTCAAGTAATAAAAGATCGAATCCACGTGGACCGTGGATCTTAAATAACTATCAATTATTAAATAAATTAAACTGACTAGAAAAAGATTTGGTTTTAAAAAGATTAACTAACAAATTAAATATCTAAACGCAATCAAACAAAATTGAATCAAATCAAATACGGGGTTTCCAAATCAAAAGAGATTTTTCAGAATCGGGTTACCAACAAGACCGGTCATGTTACTAAATTGACTACCCCTCTTTTAATTATCGAATTTTTCTTTGAAGGTGAATTTATCATAAATAAGTTAATATTCTCCTTGGGATACAAGAACTGTCTGATCAAACCAACCCTACTGAGAATTAAATTTAAATCGAACCCTCTAAGCTTTTGACAACTCACTGAACCCCGAGAACACTATAACTCTCGTGATTTAAGTCCTAAGTTTGATTCTATAGATTCGATACTTAAGTTCACGCTAGTTCTCTCCTTAGAGTATCTATGACATGCGAAATAAGTGCGCACCAAATTCACAAAGTAATTCATGCAATATGAATTAAATCAAAGTAAATTTAAATTAACAAGAAGTGAAACGTCAATTCATAACATAAACAAATCTTGGGCATAGCCCCATCTCTAGAAATAAAAACAACTACTCAAGCATTGCCATGTTCATAGCAAGTTCTTGATTAACAAAAAAATAAAAAGAAAACCTAAGAGAAGAGAATGAAATTGAAGAAGAGAAATCCCAATTTTTGGGCCAAGGTGAGCAGCACAGATCCCTATTTCGAGCCTCTAAGTCCCATTTATAATGTGGGGTAACTTGAATCCCAAATTTACAAAATCGGATCAAATAAACAATTAAAATTCAAGATATTACAGCATCACGGCTGGTGATACCCACGGCCAAGCCGTGACAGATTGTCTTGGAAAAACTTGGCTTGAGCGTGCACGGTGATGGCCATCACGTCCTGAGGTGACAGGTTACGCCCTTGTCGGGTTTTTCCTTTTTGCCAGCTCCATCATGGTGGTGATGGGACATCACGGCTGAGCCATGATAGGCCGTTTGGCTCATTTTCTTACTTTTAGCTGGCTTCGTCCGAGTCAAATAAATGATCCAGGCATTTTAACTTAATTCCGCACACAAACACACAAAACCGCTTTACCCGTTCCAAGGTAAAAACTAACAAAACAAATTAAAAATACCTAAACTACATGAAAATGCATGTAATATGATAAAAATATGAGGTATAATTACTGCCATTATACCACATAGCATGATGCTGCATGAAAAAAATTCACTATTAAACTAATTGAGTTATGTTAGCATCCAACAAAAAAACTAGCTTACTCACTCCAGTTACTCATATAATGTCAATCATCATCATTCTTTCCTTTCCTTCTCTCTCTCCTTTGTCTTCACTCTTCATCAAAGCCAATGATGCACATCTTCTATAACCAATATATATTTATGTCCCCATTACAATATAGTTTTGCTATGTGTCATTTTCTATGAAAGAAATGCATCAATGTTCATGAATGTCAAGTATCAATACTTACAATTTTTTTAATTTATTATTGTATTTATAAAAATTAAATCAAATTTAAATTTACAAAATTTAAATCAAATAATAAATCAAATTTCAAATTTATTATTGAGCCAAAATTACCTAAATTTAAATCAAATAATAAATCAAATTTCAAATTTATGTGAGATATTATTATTTAAAAACTAATTTTAAAATTTAAAATTTAAAATTTGATTTGGTAAATCAACTATAAAATTAGGTTAATTTCAAAATTTTAAATTTTAAATGTGATTAATATTATCTAATTATTTTATTTTTTCAATTTTAATTCCACAATTTTAAGGTCATACTAAAATGTATTTTTTGTAAATCCCCATCAAATTTGAAATTAAATTTCAATTTCATATATTTAAATTGAAATTGGATTTAAATTTTTAAATTTAACTGATCTTACTCTAATTATTTAATTTATTTCAATTTGAAGGTCATACCTAATATGTATTTACGTAAAATCTTATCAAATTTGAAATTAAATTTAAATTTCGTAAAATTTCTCATAAAATCTCATTAAAAAATTTAAATTTATTAAATTGAAATTGAAATTGGGATTTAAATTTTAAATTTAACTAAACTTATCTAATTATTTAATTTATTTCAAATTTAAGGTCATACAAGATGTCTTTACGTAAATCTTATCAAATCTCACTTTTTACTAAATTTAATTTTAAATCAATGTTTATGGATGACAATTACCAAGTGTCAACACTACAATTTTTTGATTTATTATTGTATTTATTAACTTAACAAAAATAAAACAATAAAGATGAAAATTGAGCCAAAATTACCTGAATTTAAATCAAATAATAAATCAAAATTCAAATTTATGTAAATAATCTTATTTAAAAACTAATTTTAAAATTTAAAATTTGAATTTATACATCAAAATGCACTGATTTGTTTCTGATTTTCAACCTATCCATTAAATATATAATCACTTCAAAACTTGGTACATACCATTGTTCCCGAATAAAACAATATTCATGCAGATATGCGTATGTACCGTGATTCAATGATGCGAAAAAACCACATACTATGGGGATGACAATGACGGATGAGAAGTTGATTGTTTATACTTAAACGGTTTTTATTTATTTTACTTTTCTATTCTTATTTGATATTTAATAATTTGTCTATATCATGTATGAGGTACTTGATAGCTCTTACCGCTTTCCGCTTGAACGAAATTTTAAAGGATGAAAGAAATCCAAATCGAGGGTTTTGGAGTTGCACAATGATGAGTATTGATACGCCACTATAGATTAATAATATCAAAGTTAATTTCACTACTCTTATTTATTGGGTGTTTGTTGTTGTTTACCGTTTTTTAAATCCTTAAAAAGATGAGGATGGGAATGTGCTCTTTGGGTTCTTATGTATATTTTCAACGCCCTTTGTAGATTTGGGAAATGCATTATAAACTCGATCATTGTTATTCAAAGAGCGAAGGTGAAGACTTGCAAAGGTACGTTTTGGTTGATTATAACCTCCATATCAAATACTATATGGAAATTTAACCTATATTACCTAATCTATCAAAATGATTCAGCAAGGGAATGTTAGTCTTCAAAATATCACGCATTCAACTAAACACATCTTCAACCCAGATTGAATAAGCTAAAAATTTAAAGAAAAAAAATGGGATTGCAAACAACATGGGTCAAATATATTATAACTCTTTGATTTATTATTTGGTATTAAAATAATTTATTTATGTAATGAAAGGGTTCTAGAAAATAATGATATTGGACGGAAGATTTCTAAGTCAAATAAGTTATTTCTCTAAAGATTTCTATTGAAAAATACTTGCTTAATGCAAACGAGAGAAAAGACCTTTAGAAGATATCGTAAACTGCAAAGGCATATGATTTTAACAATTTGTCTCCATTTATTTATCAATTATTTTATTCTTATTAATTTTGAAATTTATTATCATAAAAAAAAAGCTCAAAAGAAAATTATCATGAAAAAAAGAGGAAAGAAAAAATAATTGTAGGTATAACTAATGCCCATCGATATGATTAAGATTTGACATATAATGACACTATTAATTGGTAGCAATGTTACATCTGACCATTATCTTTGCGATTGTTAAAACAAAATTTAATTCCATTACAAAAGGATATATGCAACATTATATTGTAATCAACATATGTCATCATGCTATTATATGATATTCACAGTAATTATATATTTTATATAATTTGTGTATATTATATTTAAAACTTTATATAATTGATATGTCAAAATTCAAAAATTATCTTATAATACCAAATTAATAATCAAATAATTTTAAAATCATCCATAAATTTATCCGACGTGGGCACATGATCAAATTCAAGTCCACAAGATATGTGCGGGTGATTAATAATTAAGCATAATGTATTGCCTTGATAGTTCAGGTGTTGGTGCAGACGGCACAATGGAGCTTTCATTCTACAATCCTCACCACTTCGATCAGAGGAGTTAATTGTACTTGAAAAATCGTAGACTAAAAAGATGGTTGAATATTTATAAACCACTTAACCATTACACAATCCACAAAGTTATGCTGCCAATTTTTCATCAATTTTAGTTGGATATTCACTTTTTAACATATCATTAGTTAGCATATTTTCAGTTCCGCTTCTAAAAAAGCATCATAGATCCATCTACAACATCCATTCATTCACATAAAAGTGTACTGAAGCTGGATTTATGTGATTCCTATTTTCTTCAATTCTTCGTATTTATGTATGCATGTAGGAGGTGTAAAACGGGATCAGATACTTCCCTATCCCTATACATGCTCCTCACTGTCATTATGATTAAGGGAAAAATGCATATTTGTGCTTCATATTTGGTAGAAAAGAGTGAGGAGTGCTTCACTTCACTTTTATTTTTAGGTCCATTTCAACTGTTGCAGTGGCTCAAATGGATGGCACAACATGCCTAATTACTCATTTCAACAAGATAAGAAGCAGGGGAAGTTTAGATTGTTGCAACTGCCACAGAATGTAGATTATAGAGGACCATGAGGGTAGAGATGCTACCAGAGAGAATATGATACACATTCTTTTTTGTGACATAGAGAAAAAACCTTAGGCTAGTAACTGCAATAGCATGACAAGAGTCAAAATTACAATTAAAATGGACTAATTTGACTTCTTCAATCCTCCAAAGCATAATTGTTTGTTGATACATTGGCATAGTTGATCTTGTTGAATCGTAACCACAACCGGGTAGCGGTCTTGGGGTCCTGCACAACAAACATAAATTTATAAAACATGAGATGGGAGAAGGTTGAAGCTGGATTTGGATTCCCTACAGTCACTTATACCATGGTTTAAAACTGGAAACCGTCACGTTTCCCAGGGGAAATGTAGGAAATCCGGGTTGGAATGAGCTGAGTTTTGGGGCACTAACCTGATCAACAGCAACGACTTGAACCAGTTCTTTGAACCGTAGGATTCCCTCCCAAGAATCTTCACCTTTGAGAGGAACTAACACATCAAAAAAAAAAAAAAAATTAGAAGCTATGCTTGCTGCCAGACACTAAAAGTTTCAACCTCCCAAAACTAACCTCACAGTAGAAGTTTCAAACAATTGCAGGGACAATTTTCATCACTGTCCACTCGTTTCTATACATACTCTCCCCCCCATATATCTTAATAAAAAGCTGCTTCGATATCATATACTTATCATGACCATAGATGCACATAGGAAATATGAAGCACACACACGGGAAACATAATTTAGCTACATTATTTTAACAACTAAGGACTCGGATTCAACATAACATGGAAAATGGTGCTTGTAATATTTTGTACACCCTCTTCAGCACATAGTTAACAATGTACAGATATCTGAAGTATATGATGTGGTTAAGTTGAGAAGTATAGAACTAATAAGTGATTACCAATATCTATACATGATGTTGAACAATATATTTATACATGGCTAACTGCAAGTAGAAATTATGTAAAAAGATTATGTAGATATATCAGTGTTATAATAGAAAAAATAGTTATCAAATGCTGCCAAATCAATTCTCTAAGTAAACTATCACTGAATTACATTGATCATGGGACAAGGATGATTCCAAACTAATATGCTCGATAATGAAGGCTATTTTCCACCACCATAATGATGCAGAGATGCATCATCCTTACCTACGTTGATAACCCGGATCATCCAAATTGTCACGAGCTTGTTTGACCTTTCAACAACCTTACTATTCCTACAACCCAAAGCCAAGAGCTTTCAGGTAACTCCACTTCATATTTACTTTGGGGCCAAATTGGTGGTGGCTTTGGTTTTGGAGCTGCTTCTCCTTCTGCTGAGGTGGCGGCTGCTGCAGGTGCAGCAGAAGCAGCAGGCAGCCTCATCTGCTGCCCTGACAATGCTTCCAGAAGGAACCATTGTTGTTCTTTATAGGGAAAACATTACCATAGTGCTCCTGGAAGCTGATGAGCGTCAGGAGGCTGCAACAATAGCGGACAACACAAACCTAGATGCAGCTGATGCCATGTTGCAACTAGCGCCATGATGTCTTCTTCTCTCCCCTTCCCTTGTGTGTGTCTTTAGATTCAATTTTCGGTAATCTTAAGGTGTGGCAAAATGACAAGAACAAATATTGAGTAAGCTGAATGAACAATATTTGTTGTTTATTTTGAGAATTATCTGATGATCACCAGAATGTATGAATCGTTTCCACCATAGGGTGCTGCCACTTATGCACCATATCTCATTCCTTTTGGATAATACAGTAGATACTACAACTCATCCATTTTATGTAGATGATCACTCACTTCCCTAGCAACAAAACAATAGTTCTGATTTCTTCTACGCCAGATATTATTACAGCTTGTAAATTTGCTAATAAGATATGAATTTGATAAAAGATATTATTGAGTCAATGTGACTAATTATGAGTTTGTATCATTAGTTAACTAGTGTAAAAGTTATGTTAATAAAATTCGAGATGATTATTTCTTTGCGCCATGGTTGAAAACTTGAAATGTGGATTGAGGAAATTATAATCAACGGAGAAAATATTTTTCATTTGCCAATAGCAAAACTAAAAGAAAAAATAGTAATGGTAATCTTTCTTCTTATATGAGATGTTTTTATAATTAAATAAAATGATTACGAGAATGTCATTTGTGTATAGTTTTTATATAATTTTTTCAAAAAATAATGATGGTCATAAAAGTCACCCCCATAGAATTCAAGAAACATACAAGAAATCAGAGAGTAAAAGTCATTTCTGTCTTATTCAAGTGTCTTACACCTTTTATACATAGGATCACATTATATGAAGCTACATCATTAATGAAATATAAAGAAGGGAAGATGTATTTAATATTTCTAATATAAAGAGTGTCTGGTAAATATCCTTTGTGACAGTGTAACTCTTATGACTTTTGGATATCACTACCATAACGCACACTAAAAATTTGATAAATCATAGCCAGACGGCCGAAGGCAAGTAATAAAATGTATGGTAACTCTGATATTATCTAAGGTGGTATCACCACAAATACCACCATGCTACAACCATCTAGACTATCTTTGATACGGTAAGAGAGCCCATAAACATACTAATAAAGCATAAAACAATTAAAATGTTTTGATTTTTTTGGGATTTTAGCAAACACTTAATAAGAAAAAGAACGGATCTGCTAAATAGATAAATGTTTGCATAACAACATAATCTTCCTCAATTGTAATGAGAATCACATTGTTATGTCCCAATTCAAATAATATGACAATCAAACCTTTAAAAATACCTTCCAAACCCCACCCTAGGTGGATCGAGCCTAAAACCCCAAATTAAACGCTAGCCTTCAGAAAAGCACTAATACGAGATTTTGCATAAAAAGCTACATTTAAAATATTGCAAAGATTTCTTAAGACCTATTCTGTATCTACGTAACTACTATGATTTGATTCAATGAACATGCATTAGATCAATTTTCAAATTTGCCTACCAAAGAAATAAATCATTCCATTCACGTCCATATACCTGAGATTTTTTTCCATCTCAGATTCATATTTGGCTAAGATTTCTCGTTATTCCACCTGCATTTGTCTACGCTGGGCTTGGTTCAGCTTTGACATGAGTAAAGGGTGGTTGAGATCATTATCCCACCGCATCACCACGCTAATTCGTGAATGTACGCCCACCTGAGCGCCACTGCAAGTAAGAGTCCTAACATCGACTGGTAGAGTACGACTTCCTAATCAATGCTTATTTGTGCCCTGCAGAATCATCACCTTACAAGCCTATTAGGCCCAAAATCTAAGATCGGGTCGTTAAAGATGTTAAATATAACTAAATACTCTTACAGTTAAAAAGCGAATTTTCAGACAGGGACTCATTGATATTGATTAAAAATAAGTGAATACGATATCTAATAATTTAGATATTTTTTGAGATTGAAAGAAATGCTCATTTCGCTGCTTGTTTACTAATGCGTACCATTTTTAAAGTAGCGCCAATATCAAAACGTTATTTTTTCCAAAAGCTACTGAAAATAGCTATCTTTTTAACACTAAAAATGATTTATTTTTCTTCTGCTTATATTATTTTTAAAAGCAAAACAATACAATACTAAAAGTTTTAAAAATATTATTTATTTAAAAAAATGATTTTTTAACAAAATAAGGGTAC